>PVNU02000710.1:0-276287 GCA_003013855.2 Liriodendron chinense
ATGTAATGGTGTGGACATGAGATTTTTGCCCTGGCTGCGGCGCTGGAGGTGATATAGGTGCACTGCTGTATATAGGTGCGCTAACTAACCGGCGGTTTTAGTTAGGATTTAGGAGGGCATTTGGAGATATTTGGGTTATTGGATTTGTTTGTTTTTATTTATCTTTTTTGGAATGTAAGTAATAGATAATTAACTTCCTAATAATATTTCTTCTCCAATTTTGATTGAGTTTGGTTCTTCATCTCTTGGGTTTGGTTTTTTCGCAGAGTTTCTTTTGAAGACGAGCAAATTTTATCACCAATCAAAATGTGTTTGAATACATGGATAGGGGCATCCATGGATTTTTTGTTTTTGCGTTTGGATGACAACTGCCGAGAGTCTTTTTTCTTGAAGAAAGCAACCTAGGATCTGTAATGAACTATGTCAGCTATGGCACATGTGCCAATATGATACACGTGCACAATATCTGGAACCTGCAATAAGTAGGTCCCAAATGGAAACATGCCCTCCTAAAATCCCTAGTATTACTGCAGTAGGTATGCAAGGTAGAGAGCATTTTTTTTTTTTATCAAAGCCTCTATTGAAGACTCCCCTTTGAACAGAAAAATATTCAAATGTATGGACAACAAAATATCCAATTGCAAGCCCTTCCATGGGCAATTGCACAACCAAACACAAGAACACCCCATTGAACGTGGATGTCCATGTCTTCAGCAGGAGGTTTCTTTCATCCAATCAAATCCTAGTTGCCGATCGAGTCAAAGCACTATGCCCAATCAATATCAAAATCATCAAGTAATTCAATTTCGACCAGTGTTATATACACTAAATGAAAAATCAGCAAGCACCGCTTACACCCAAAAATCATTGTTTTATAGAAAATTATGATTTTACTAAATATGGTTTTAATGAGAATTAGAAATGATAAACATGAGAAGATTCTGTTCCTTCCGACGTGTTAACCACTGTTCAATCTCCCCACTATTGGATTATAAAAACCCCAAAATCACTTCCCAAATCCTCTTTGATTGATTTATAACACAAAGGGGCAACCCCTCAACATCCCCAAGGATCACAATCCAAACCCAATCAATGGAAGTCCAAATCTCTTTGAGTTTTAAAAAGAGAAGATCATTGTTTATGCTTCAGATCCATTTGTGGGATTTGATCCCCCACTTGAAATTTGAAAAAAATAAAAAGACAAAAAAACACCAGTAGGATTCTTGAAATGGCCTGTGAAAGTCAACAATATGGGAATAAAAAAATACAATTACAAAAAAGAGAGATGATTATTGTGACTTATAGTGCTCCTAGTTGCTCTGGACATTTTGGATGGTTCAATCTGCGGATTTGGGTGTCCATTAGATCTAACACCAATTTATGTGCTAGCATGTGAAAGCGATCACTCTGATAAA
Organism: Liriodendron chinense; assembly: GCA_003013855.2. Lineage (NCBI taxonomy): Eukaryota > Viridiplantae > Streptophyta > Magnoliopsida > Magnoliales > Magnoliaceae > Liriodendron > Liriodendron chinense. Next base: position 1,416 of record PVNU02000710.1, read on the forward strand.
ATGATCCAATACACCGACAAGTTGGCCTTCTTTTTTATAGCCATCCATTTTCCAAACCATGGATGGGTTGGTTTAGACTGTGGCAGAAGAGTTTTCTTTTTTGTCCCCAATAAACAGATGGCTGATCAATTGCTGATTGGACCTATTTTTTCATAAATGAAACAGGGTATCCACTTGATGATTGGCGTGACTTCTGCTTTGTAGCCCATAAAACATATCATCTTGAAGAAAGCAACCTAGGATCTGTTAATGAAACTATGTCAGCTATGGCACATGTGCCAATATGATACACGTGCACAATATCTGGAACCTGCAATAAGTAGGTCCCAAATTATCATCATTTGAGCATCTGTGAATGTGAAACCCAAAAAGATTGGATGGTCTGGACAAAATTGGACAGTGAAATATTTTTAGCCTAAGAAGTTGGGAAAAAAAATGCTAGTCCTATTCATAACAAAGCCGAGCATGGCATCAGGTAGATCAATTAGAAAGGAGACATATATATATTGTCCCACATGTAAGCTAAATGAATGATGAACAGATAAGCTGACTGTAAACAGATAAGGACCCTATAATTCATCTCTTTTTATAATGAGCTTTGTACTTCTTCTTCTTCTCTTCTTCTTCTTCTTCTTCTCTTCTTTTTAAATGAATGGTAATGATGGTGATTGCTATTGATCTCCAACTCTAAGAGCAAAGCTGCATTTTCCTCAAAGGATCAGAAAACTTCAGGAATCATTGACTTGTAATCCATGAGCCAATTTGCATTGATCGAACAATCCTAACCATCCAATCAAAGGGCAGCAAGATGGACATTTAAGATTGTTCATAGAAAATAGGCCCAATAATCAATCTAAAAAATCATGCGGTGTGCCAATAGCCCAACTTAATTTCTAATAATTATAACAAATCATTTGGGTCAGATGATCCTAATCATTCATCAATGGCTTATAAATTGGAGGGCTATTAAACAAGAATGCTTAGATGGAGAGGATTGCCGGAATGATATGATTTCTTGCATGGTGGCCCATGGATCATAGATTGGCCTATATAGTCGGTCCAGATCAATTCATCAGATTATCTATATGTTTAAATGAAAGTTAAAGCATTATGTGTAATAACAGTGCTATGAGAGCGCAGATCATTTCTCCAGAGAATTATAATAAAAATCTTTTTCTATACTACTGGAAGCATTCATGGAGAAAGTGGCGAATAGCAAAAACATGCCTGGCCTCTCTTGCAATTGAAATATGTCTCCCTTAGACCAACGCACTCGGTTGATATGGACGGACTTTTTTCTCCAGCACAATCCCTGTATGAACGCTTCTCAACCTGAACAAATGCAGCTCATCAGATGTTTAGAAGAAAAGTTCGATTAACTCAGAAGAAACAGTTTGCCAGCAAATACAAAACCATCGAATGAAGTTTCACATCTTAATTCAAGCAACAGCTGGTCAAGGGGAAGCCAAGAAGTATATCTCTCCACCCCCTTACCTATAATCCAGATCCTTCCAGGCACAATGCATGATCTCGATATCACATTTTCACGTAAATCGCTCATTACAATAGAGGAAAATAACATGTTCAATTGAGTTGGTCCAACAGACCATTCCAGCGGTTAGTCCCTGAAAATCCTCCCAATCATTTATCTTCATTGTCCGACATGGCCCCTGTCTAATGTGGTTCATTTGTTGTAATTGCCCATTCTCATCGATGAATAGGATTATTCAGTATCAATGATATCGAGTCACGTGTCCCATCCCATGATGGCTCCAACTTTACATTGTAGGGTCAATCATGCTAGTACATGCAGTAGACGCGGACATAGTAGAGTCTTCTTTGCCATTTTTCCCTCCTGAGCGGGCTTATCCTTGGACCCATTCAGAAAATAAACAACAAATGAGAAGGGCACTTTCTCCCAGAGTGCATGTGTAGATCTGAATGGGTTTTTAACAACAAATGGTGGGCCATGACAAACTTCAGTGTGGTGTGGGAAGAGGGAAACCCCATACCCCTGTTCGTGGGAGAAAGCCTGTGAGGCTCTCACTATCACCAGCCCCATCGAAATAACCCTCCTCTACTTAGCATTTCGTCGAGCGACTATAGTGCATTCCTGGGATTTTAAAAATCAAAGAAGCAACACACATCTCGATCGAGCATTATATAACACCTCATTACTATTACCAAGTATGACTAATGTCTATGTTATAGTGAATGACTTAGAAGATAATTATCAGAACTAATAAGACATCTCATAAAAAAAAAAAATGGCACTCTTTATTGAAGAATTGATAAAGCATGTATCAACAACTGTTAATTACTAAGATGTGAAAATTCAAAACCAGATGAAAATTCAGTATGATCCTGCTAAAATAACATAAGCATTGAGATAAAAGGCTCCATGCTTCACATTACAACACTTGAACAGCCTAATCTATCGATCTGAACCATCCATCTGGTCCAGATAGATCATGGGTACCATATCAAAATCTTACTGATCGGATGATCCAATCCATCCGTAAGCTCACCTTCTCTTCTACAACCATCCAATTTGAAACCTACATAACAGATGATTGGGATATCATTGGTGTAGGATTAAGAGTCGCTTGGCAGCATGGATTCGAGTGTAGTACATGGTCATCCACCAATGGTCTGGATCACTGAACCATTGGCCCACTTTCACAAACTGAAAAATGCGAATGTGATGTGCTTATACATGTCCGTCAATCCCTACCGTCCACGTATGGGGCCCACTGCGATGTGGCACAGATAAAAAATCGCACTGATTGAAAGGTCTTGATCCGTATTAGGGTTTCAACATTCAATGTTGGAGAGAGAGAGAGAGAGAGAGAGAGAGAGAGAGAGAGAGAGAGAGAGAGAGATTTCATACCAGCTGCAATGGCGTCGAAGCTTGGAAGCTACAACGGGAGCGGGGATGGGAGGCGTCGGAGCTTGGAAGCTGCAATGGCGATTTTTGGAGAGAGAGAGAGAGAGAGAGAGAGAGAGAGGAGGGGCGGGAGACGATTGAGAGGAGGGAATGAGGATTTGGGTTGTTTTTTAGGGTAAGGGGATGGGTTAATCAGATTGCACGATCTTATCGTGCGGAGTAAACTCAGTTGGGCCCACCTAGAATGCATGTGCTTTATCTATTCCGTCCATATGTTTTTCCAGCTCATTTTAGTGGTTGAACCCAAAATTTAAGCATATCCAAACCTCAAGTGGACCATGCCATGGGAAACAGTGGGAATAATGATTTCCACCGTTGAAACCTTCCCAAGCCCCACATTGATGTTTATTTGTCATCCAACCTGTTCATAAGATCACATGAACATGGATGAAGGGAAAAACACAAATATCAGCTTGATCCAAAACTTCTGTGTCCCCCTATAATTTTTCAATGGTATACATTCAGTTCACACTTTCCCTGTGGTGTGGTCCACTTTAGATTTTGATATGCTTCATTTTTTGGCACCATACCTAAAATTATCTGTTAAGATGGATGAACAGAGTGGATAAAATACATAAATCACGGTGGGCCCCACAGAGTTTACTCTGCACGTGCTTGAGTATTGACGCAATCTGCGCCAGAGGCGTGAATTAGGTGTTACCCGGGAACAGCTGAGTGGGTGTTACCCCCACCGTATGGCCCACATGGATGATATTTTGTATATCCATGCCGTCCATCTGTTTCTACAGCCCATTTTAGGACGACTTTCCAAAAATTATGTAGATCCAAATTTCAAGTGGACCATAACACTAGAAATAGTGTGATTGAGTGCCCCACCATTAAAAATTCCAAAGAGCCCATCGTAAGGTTTTTGTAATGTTTATTTGCAATCCAAGCTCTTGATAATGTCAATAAAGTCTTGATGAAGGGAAAATATAAAGATCAGATTGATTAAAAACTTTTGTGGCCCACAAAACGTTTTTAATGGTTATACATCACTGTTTCTAGTGATATGGTCCACCTAAGATTTGGATCTTCTTAGGATTTTGGATCACATCCTAAAATGATATGAAAAAAGAGATAGACGGTGTTGATATATAAAAACTACAACAAGATGGGCCCCACACGGTTAGGGTAACACCCACTGAGCTATTCCTAGGGTAACACCTAATTCACACCCCTTGGCTATGGGGCCACTGGCCGGTGCTTTGTGGGCCCCTCCATGACGTATGTGTTTTAATCCACGCTGTCGAGCCATTTCTGAAGATTGTTTAGTGCTTGATCCAATAAATGAGTTAAATCTAAATCTCAGGTGGACCACACCACAGGAAATAGTATTGATTGAATGTCCTCCATTAAAAACCTCGTAGGGCCCACTATATTAATTATTTGACATCCAACCTCTTAATTAGGTCATACAGACCTGGATGTAGGTAAAAACAAATATCAGCTTGTTCCAAAACTTCCGTGGCCCTCAATAAGTTTTAACAGTGGGTGTTCAATTAAAATTGTTTCTTGTGATGTGGTCCACTTGAGATTTGGATCTAACTCAAATTTGGGCTCATACGATAAAATGATCTACGAAAATGTATGGATAGAGTGGATGAAACACATTCATCATGGTGGGGCCCACAGAGCACCGATCACTTGGCATTGACTGGTGACCGTGTCACTAACCAATCCATCTGATATATTTTATGTATATCTAATCCATCCATCTGTTCTTTTATATCATTTTAGATGCAATAGCAAATATTAGAAAAGATCAAATTCTCAATGGCTAGATTAGAGTTTGGGGTCCAATGACTATACATTTATTAGGTTTTCATGAGGTCAACAAGTTGCAGCGCAATTTGGACCTAAAAATTTGGCCTAATTTGGAAATCTAATCCATTCACTCTATTATATTCATCAATAACTTTGATTTGACTGGTCACTTGCCCTGATCAAGTTTAAGATGAGAAAGATACTAAATAGATAAAATTGATCAATGATGGGCCATATCTTGTAACCTAACCATTAGATTTGAGTGAAATTTAATCTAAACATCTAAAGTCATTTACTTTTCAATTTGGACCAATCAGATTGTCCAAAATTTGTCTAGCTCTAGACAAACTGATTGTGCACATTTAAAGAGTCTTTTATACGGATATGATTCGGGCTTAATTTTGTTTTCAATAATAATTACCACGTTCTAAACATATCTGACCATTCAGATCAAGTTTAAGATGACTTGATCATGGAATTTGATCAATCTCATCATTATAAATTTTCCTTGCAATTAATTAACATTATTATATTAGGGCCTTCATTTTTTGCACCAATGAACATGTATGTATGCATAAACCAATCTGATAACAGTTAACTGAATGAGTGTAATTTTTCATTTTCAACTATCCAATAAATGTCCACCAATAAATTTGGCCCACTCATTTCAAATTTCTCGTTTTATTTAAACCACAATTTTTTTCCAACATTTTTTTTCAAAACTGATAAAATCTCTTCTTTTTTTTTATCAAATATCTCAACTTTTATTTCTTTTCAAAATATCAATTTTTTAATCAAACTTCTTAATTTTTTCGAAATACAAAATCTTAATTTCTTTATAAAAATTTCAATTTTTTTACAAACTTATCAATTTTATTCGAACTTCTCAACTTTTTTCAAATGGCCATTTCCTTTTTTAAATCTCAATTTTTTGAATCTTATTATTTTTCTAAATCTCAATTTTACTAAAAAATTGTTAATTTATTTTCCAACCTCTCAACTTTTTTTTGTTTGAAAATCACAACTTTCTTTTTTAACTTCACAATTTTCTTTTTCAAAATGTTTAATTTTGTGAAAATTTGAAAAGAAATTTCAAACATATAAATTTTATTCAAATTTCTCAATTTTGTTTTTAAAATCTCTTAAGTTTTTCTTTCAAAATACTAAATCTCTTATTTTAAATATCAAATTTTTTAAATTTTAAAAAATATCAGATTTTTTCAATATCTCATTTTTCTTAAATTTTATTTTCCGACAGACCTTATTTGGGGGCATCTTTTCGGGCTGGGATTAGCGACGAACTAAATTCGTCGTTAAATAGCGACGGGCTAAGTCCGTCGGAAAATCCCGCGACGAAATCCCGCCTTGATTTCGCAAAAGCGACGGAATATTTTCAAATACAACGGATCAGATTCGTAGTTAAACCAAGCAATTTTTGCGACGGTCAATGTTCGTCGCAAAATCCGTCGCAAATTTGCCTTTTTCACGTAGTGAGATTTCCTGGAGTTAAGTGCAAGGAATGCATCCAATCGGGCCAAGCAAGTTGGCCCTTCTACACTTGGGCGGCGTAGCTTGGCTGTCACACGCCATCAGATGGTATATGTCTTAAAATATACATCGTATTATTTATTTCAAATTCTAACAAGCATTCCTTCATTCCATTAATGATGCATATTGATATTGATGTAACATGGGAAAGGCACTTGAGAAGAATCTCACCTCTGATGCCGAGATCAGTAGGTCTGATATGTACATTCGAGCACATACAACAAAGGAAAACGAATTCCAGTTTCCTGAAGTCTTAGTAAGTGCACCCCTCGTACCTCCTGACTTCTTTAGGATGACATATTGAATATAAATGTGAGTTTGAGTTGTAATGGTTTCTTTTGGATTTTGTCATAGGAAAAAATAAAGGAGGCTCAGAGTAGTAATCCTGGATCTTTGATGACTGGTATAGATGATGCCTTTACACAGGTATGCTTGAACATCAAATACTTGAGGTATAGGTAGTTATGCCTTTTTCGATAAATTAACTTTCATTTCTGTCTACAGTCAATTGGGAGTGACAGTAGAGGGCGCATGCAGGGTATAGGTGGAACTGTATCCAAGACTGCATTGAAGAAAACAATCCCAGTATTAAAAAAGCTAAACACGGTGACACAAGAGCGAGATAATTTGGCACATAAATTAGAGGATATCGATAAAACCCTGTCACAACTCCAACAGACTGTTAAAACCATGGCAGAAAGTCAAGGGCAACCGATTGTTGTCCCTACTCCTACAACATTTCCATTTAAATCTAGTCAGGCCTCTTCAGTATGTACATGTTTCCCTAATACTAGTTTGAGCTTATTTTACACTATAAATTAAGATGTGTACTGATGACATGCATTTTGTATAGCCTGATTCGCTACATTTGGGCAAGAGATGCGATCTTTGCGATTGGAAGAAACGGGTACAAGCTCGTGGTGAGGTGCATATGGTTGATCCTACCGCATTAGTCCATGGATCTGAGCTAGGTGAGGGAAATTATAGCCTTATATTGACCGAGATTATTGTCGGGCATGCAGAGTTGTGGAAGGAAGATGGTTATCATCATATTCTTGGAGAGGTCGGCGTGGGAGGATTTGTTGTTTGGCCTCGACAATTTATTACAGTCTATCCGTAATATTTATGAATAGACTTTGTACTTATTCACACTTATCAAACAATCCCATGTATTGTTCGGTTTTTTTTTTTTTTTTTGGTTGACCTTCAACCCAATTTCTTTTATTGTGCTTTTTTTATCTAAGCAATGGGTGAATGGTATTTCGATGATTTCTGGCAAGATGAGGTACATTTATCTTCAAGGATGTATGCGTGTGACTAGCTTGGTACATGATCTTTTGCGAGTTGGGTCTCAAACTTGATTTCCTTATGTGTTTTTTTATTATTTTGTTATAACATGAAAATGCACTCTTGATGATTTCTTGTAAGATAAAATATATTGACTATTATTGATCATGTATGTAGGTGAGATCGATGGATGGATTTGCTCTCTCTCTCTCTCTCTCTCTCTCTCTCTCTCTCTCTCTCTCTCTCTCTCTCTCTCTCTCTCCCTATAGTATATGACAGCTTTGATTGATGTGTTGAAAAGCATTTTGATTTATGGGTTTTGGTTTTTCTAATGCTTAGTATTTCATATGCCGTGCAGTTCCAAATCCATTTCCTCTGTGGTGGACCTAGATAGAAAGCTTGGACGAACTTTAAGTCTTCAGAACCTTGAACTTGGTTAGATATCTTTTATTTTTATAAATTTTGTTAATAGTTAGTTGAATTAGAAGATGTGTGGATGTAGGCAGCTATCTCGTTGCCCAATGGTTTTAGATGGTGAATGAATGTTGCAATTGAGCATGGAAAATAATCAACGAATTATATATATATATATATATATATATATATATATATATATATATATATATATATATATATATATATGTTATTGAAGGAGGATGTTGGTTTTAGGGGGACATGATATTCTTGTAGCTTATGTATGGTGCCCCGATATTGCTTGTATGTTACTAGTATATAGTAAATATTATTAGGTTATTTAGTTTATATATACTTGTCAACTACAATGACCATAAGTTTTGAACTATTTCTGCCCACTGTGCGTTAAAGATGTTGGTTTGCTTGAATGATGAACTTGTTGAATTCTATTCCTGTTTAGCCGAACTTGAACATAATTGGATAATCGTTTTTTAGTTTTGTTGGTTAAATGCATGTCTTTATGTTTTTATAATTCACCCTGTGCAGTACCATCAAGTTTTGGTCATGTCCTTATCGCGGTCTGTAGCGAAAGTATGCTCGAGCCTTAGGGAGTTGTTGCAGTTGGACTTATATAACCTATCTTCTTCAGGTCGAGGGGGTGTACTATTTTGTTTCCTGATGGATGTAATGAACTACAATGACCTGATATTATCAAGATGATAAGTATGTAACTTGGCCTTAGTTGAGTTCTATTATGAAATGAACAAATTTAGCATAGAGCTCGACTGATAGGTTTCTGCCTGCATGTTGTAGGTCTTCTGTTAGTGATTTCTGACCATAGGATTTGAACTTACTAGCAGAAGATCTCCACCATGCAGGCATAAATGTATTAGATGGGTTGTACGCTAAAGATGTTCATTTCTTCAATGGAGCTCAACTGAAAATCAAGTTACATAATGATAAACTACAACAACATGATCTTATCACGATGATAAGTATGTAGGCAGCTCTCTCGTTTGTTACGGAGAGTCCGGTCTAAAAAAAAAAAAATCAATTTGACTTCATGGTCCAAAATTATGCGGCCCCAGGAAGTTTATGGGACCATACCCAGAATCACTCACTCACACTATAATGTCTCTACCAGCTCATCTACTTTTGATTAATATCAAGGATAGCCAAACCGATGACAAAAATAAGCCAAAATGGGCAGCAACTAATTTGGACTATTTTTTAGGCCAAACCTTGTCCAAATCTGGACAGTTTTTGGGCCCCAAAAACGTGTATAATCTGGAGCATTTTTTAAGTTTAGAATTCAGTCAAATCTGGACTAAAGATGGCCCTAAATTTTCTGTCAAATATGAACTCTTTTGGGCCTTAAAAATGGGGCCCAAATTTGGACTATTGTTCGTCCTCAATTAGAGTAGAAATCTAGATTGTACCTCGACATGTCTTATGTGAACCTTTCCATGGCAAGCCATGATTGGGTGCACGTAATGAACAAGTCTCCTTCCCTCGCTGACCTACGCTTACCATATTGTTAATTTCACTTCTCTCCGTTTCCTTGATCTCTCTTCAAACGAATTCAACTCTACAAGATGTCTTAGCCTTGCAAGTTTCCCCATCTCTTTCGGAAGCTCAAACAGTTCCACACACTCATTAAGTTTCAAGGTTTGCAACAAATACAGTTCGCATATGAATTCAGGCAGCCACCCTACTCCAGTGGTAGATAAATTGAGGTATCTTAAAAGTTTCAAGTTCTTCATTGGGGTGAGTTTTGGATTAGGCTGATTTTGGGATTTTTGGGGTGACAAATCTGATGGACGCTTTGGATTCTGTAACCACATCACTGGGCCCCTAATCAGGTACAACTGTAGCAGCCCCTTGAAAAAAAGGTGAAGATGCTCTTTGTTGATGCCTTGAATTAGAATATGTGGGTGTACAACTGTAGCAGGTACAACTGTAGCAGATCCATTTATGCCTTAAATTAGAATATGTTGGAGTCTAGGCATGCACATGCATTAGCACGTCCCAGCATGTCTTGCATAGGTGACATGAGGTGAGGTTGCTCATTGGTCTGGTGTAAGTCTAGAGCTAAAAATCAGGCTGTTCTACTCACTGGATGATTCACTTCTAAAATGTGTGAGGTAGGTGAGTAGAAGACTTGCTAGCTAGGTTGGTATGCTTGAGGGATGAAATTCATCTTTTTCGTAGCTTCTCATGTATGACTGGTGAAACTCATTCCTAGCTCCACATGCTTGAGAGAAGGTGAGAGAGGGAGAGTTCTTCCTTGACTCATGTGACCAGGGAGAGGTCTTCCTTTTGCAAACTTCACATGTGTGGGAGGATGGGTGCTTCCTTTCTTGCACATGTGATGGAGAGTTGCACTTCATGTGTTGTTGGCCACACTAGTTGAGAGAGGAGACTCTTGCTGGACTTGCTTGCACATGAGGGAGAGGATGCCCACCAATGCAACGGCTGCACACATGCATGAGGAAGGAAATGTCTTCCTTAACTGGAACGTGTGGTGCTTGCTATGCTGTAGAACACATGAGAGAGATGTCTCTCTATTGATTGCAGTTGCTGGTGAGCTGCTTCATTTGAGGATGTTCAGTCCATGGTTGTTTTAGAGATTAACGAAGTTTGAAGTTTTTTGATTTAATGAAGTCTGGATTCGGATTAGTGCCAAACATCCATCACTATGGGTGCATGGTTGATCTTTTGGGTCGTGCAGGTCTGCTGGATCAGGCCTACCATCTTATAAATTCAATGATGGTCAAGCCGGATTCGACAATTTGGAGGACTCTTCTAGGCGCTTGCAGAATTCATGGTCACGTTGCACTCGGTGAACACGTTGTTGGGCATTTGATCGAGTTAAAAGAATTTGTAATAATGAATTTGATCTTTTCACAAGAAGAAAATATACACAGAAACAGAGAGGGTGGCCCATCGACAGCCCTACTTCAAATGCCCTCCTTGTTATCCTTTTTTTTTTTTTTTAATCTGGCAGTCGTATTCTTCATAAACCTTCCCCTCACATCTGAAATGCCAAATCAACCTCATGCTGGAACATGGTAACCACTGATTGCCTTTTGTTGAGGCCCTAGAATACTCATTCCCCAACAAATTCATCTTTACTATCGCACTCTCAATTTGGTGAACAATGTAGCGAGCATGAAAATGGGACGCTGCTTCCTGGTTATCTCCATCGACACTGTAAAGATCTGCTGCCTTGTGCTTTCTAGCGTTCTCTGTGTACATTTGTTAGCTTCTCGTCAACAAGTGTCCTAGCAACACCCTCTTTTCTTTTTTTCTTTTTCTTTTTCTTTTCTTTTTTTTTTTTCTTTTTTTTTTTTTGGGGGGGGGGGGGGGGGGGGGGGGGGGGGGGGGGGGGGGATTAGTACACCCACCCCCCACTGTTAGTCCAGGGCCACACATAATCCACCTTATATTGTTTCCGTAATGTTTATTTTCCATCCAACCTGTTGATAAGGTCGCAAAAACCTGAATGAAGGGGGAAAAAAAGTTATCAGCTTGATCCAAAACTTCTGTAGCCTACAATAAGTGTTTAATGGTTAATCATCATTGTTTCCTATGGTATGGTCCACCCGAGATTTGGATCTGCTTCATTTTTGGGCTCATGAATTAAAATGATATGGCAAAACGTATTGACAGCATGGATATAGAATACACAAGTCAAGGCGGGCTCCACAGTAAAGGCCGTAACTTCTTGGGTGAGGCTGGGGCCACACCTAATCCACTCCCTTCAAGAAGAAGAAGAAGAAGAAGAGAGGGTTACTTTTAGCCAAGTGGCCGACTCTGTGAGTTAGCCAAGTGGCCGACTCTGTTAACATTAAATGCTAGAAATGACAGTTTTTTCCTAATTGGATTTACCTTGTGAACACTGAGTCACCAGTGGATTCTAAGTACTGTGAGTCAGCACGATGTAGGTCTAGCATAGACAGATGCCCAAAGGGTGCAACATTGCAACACACCAGTGGATTCTAAGTACTGTGAGTCAGCACTGTGCAAGTCTAGCATAGACAGGTCTACCACCATTTCCGAGAAGGATCATGTTCCTGTAATGATTACTGGTAGGCCTCCTTTTATTTCAAATCATGTGCAAAAGTGCTGACTGGGGCATCGACTGATGGAGGTCTTGCCCCAACAAAACCAGAATATTAAGAAATGAAATGAAACTAGTCAGTTCCTACAACTGGACAAACTCATCTATGTTCATTGGTGGTGAAATGCTGGCAATTGAGACTAAGTGGTCTGATAATTACAAATACCGACTGTAGTAATTCAAATGTTCTTTGAACAGTTTGGACTATGGTGGGAATGAAGTACTACAGTCCACAATGTGGTCTTCAGCAGATCCTCAAACATGGAAATCATCCCTCAACTAATCTCAATCAAGAGGTGGATTTCAATGATCATAACTGATTGCTCAGTCATAACTGATTACTCAAAAACAGGTTTTGTATTGATTTTGTCCAGTGGAATATCAGTGAACTCAGATAGGATTGCTCTGAATTCATCTCCATTTAGAGTTTCCTTTTCTAAGAGAACCTCTACTAGCTTGTCAATGGCTGCCCGGTTATTCCTTATGTGGGTCTTTGCAATTTCATATGCATTGTCAATAATTGCCTTTATTGACTTATCAATATCTTCAGCAAGTTTTTCTGACATGGAATCCTTGCTAGCATCCTCAATACTACATCACTGCTTTGAACCGCTGGATCAGTCAATGCCCATGGTCCAATCTTGGACATCTCGAACATGGTTACCATGTGGTGAGAAAGAGAAGGAACATGACTACCCATTAGAATTCATGTACAAAAAAAGAAAAAAGAAAAAAAAAAGAAGAGAACTTCCACAATAGAAAAGAACTACGTGCTTCATCTATCCAGCTCTTATTTACGAAAATACGAGAAATTGCAGCACAACTCACACTTCATGGCTTATCACAAGAAATAGAAGCCAGAGATAAGCATTTTCATGGATCATACATGCCTAACCTCAGTGTAGTTTACCTGATGAATGGCCTGGATCTCAGATTCGTGTGCCTGATGGTTGATCCAATGGGCACTTAGTTCAGTTGGTTTGGTGGGCCTGGGTTTAGCTGCATCCTACTCATCCGGATCGCACCTTGGCATGAGTATTTAGGTCAAGGTCAGGCCCATTTACACTGGAAAAGCTGCAGTGGCCACATGACTGATGCAAACACAACTTGCCCAGCCAATGTGCATGTGTGGGACCCTAGAGGACTTTGAAACAGGAGTCGATACCAAGACCTGAGTGTTGAAACGATGTTATCTTCACTCAGTCTACCACTTGAGCTGTAGATCAGGGTGTGCCTGGATGGATTATTGTCTAGGCCAGGAACGACCTATGAAATAGTATGGAGATCACCACCTATGAAACAGATTTTTTTGGGATGAGCAATATTTGGAACAGATTTTTTTTGGGATGAGCAATATTTGGAACAGATTTTTTTTGGGATGAGCAATATTTGGAACAGATTTTGGGACAGATTTGGAACAGATTTTGGGACATGAAATCACTGTGCGATCGGAATGTGGTCATCATCATCCATTTTTTCTTCCTTTTTCACTTCAGGTTCTTGCTTAACTTTCGCAACTGAAGAGGATGATCGATTATCTAAGGGAACTGACTTTTTCATTCGCTGTGCAATCGGAATGTGGTCATCATCATCCATTTTTTCTTCCTTTTTCACTTCAGGGTCTTGCTTAACTTTCGCAACAGAAGAGAAACTAGAAATTTTTAGCTTTTTAATAGAAGAAGACGGGGGTGAAGTATTGACTTCACTTGCTAGCCTCTTGTTCAAACCTGTGCTGGACTTCAAAGACTGTTCATTATTTGAAATTGAATCCCTCTTGTTGTAACCATTTTGCTGAAACTTAGCAGACAAAGGTTTCTCATCATCTGCGGCATGTGAGGTTTTAGTAGATGCACCAAAACCGGACTTTGATAACTTAGAAGAGAGGGGTTTCTCATCTCCTGAATCATCAGCGGATTTATTAATGCTGATTTTTGTCTTTCTTGGAATGGATGAACTAGGAATAGATGAATTGTGATCCCTTGAAACATGGGAAGAATTGCTTTTTTGACCTGCTACAGGCATTTGAGAGCTCATTGGTACATTATCATCAGAATCTTCATCAGGATCAATAGCAGATTTAACAGGAGACTTATCCAGAGGCTTCTTTTCCTTATTATAAGCTGCTGAGTCCCGTACTGATGAATGTTTGGGCCGATCAGGTATTGAAGCTTTTGAATTAGCAACAGTAGACCTTTCTACTGATACCTTCGCAGGTAAAACCACCTTAGTTTTTAGTGAATTGGAGTTTGGACGATCAGAAGCACGTGCATCAGAAACAGGACTTCCTGAAGATCCATCATGCCTTTGAGATGATGGCTTCTTTAGTGCAGAATTCAATTGATTTTGCTTGGATGCTGAGACATTCCTTTTAAAAACTAAAAGTAAATCATCATCATCATCATCATCAAAATGATTTTGATTAACACAACTATGAACAGCCATCATTCCAATCTACTGTGTGTCACGCCATCATCTGCAAATGGTAGAGCCCCAAAACAACAAGCATCAAAGCATTAGTGAAGCACAAAGTAACACCTTTCTTTCTTTGAATTGGCAGAGTTACTCCAAAGCTAAGACACAACGCATAACTAGCACAATTTGTCCTGGAAAAAAAAAGCTCAAGTATATAGAAGCAGGTATTAAGCTTGTACAAAATAGAAAACATGGACAGTAATTTGCACATGATGCAAATGCATGCAGAAAGAAAGGAAAAGAAAAAGGAAGTTCAATGACAATGAAAGAGCTGTTTTGGTCTTGGCATGGGGGGGACCCTGTTCTAAAGAAAGGAGGATCAGGCACCTTGCTTTATTGGCAGTCTTGTGGTGGATTTGGTTGGAAAGAAATGATAAATGTTTCAGGGACAGGTGTGGCACTTTGGGCTCCACAATCTGAAGGTCTTTTCATTGCTTAGGGAGTGGGGCGCCTGACCCTTGGGGTGGGTTGTTTTTGTATTTGTATTTTTCTTTTCTTTTTTTCCCTTATTGTGCCTTCTGGCCCTCTTGATAAAGTTATCAATTCTCCAAAAAAAAAAAAGAAAAATCGGCACAGTCCTCACCTTAGAAACCAAAGGGGGCACCAACCATGTGTGTGGGGCCCAACAAGGCAGCATGTTCCATCTAAACCGCTCACCAGATGAGCCACACTGGGACAAAGGGAGCTCCAACGCTTAAGTCAGCCATACAGCATGAACTTGGAACTTTTAAGCAGAATTTTATATTATTCCCTATGAGGTGGTCCACCCGAATTTGACATCAGGCTAACTTTTACTCTGTACAGCGAACAAGAGGGACCACACCTAACAAAATGACTGGATGTCACACACAAAACACAAGCCCCACAGAGTTTAGCTGTTGTGCCATGACTTCTGAAAAGGTGGTGTGGCATGATTTCTAAGGTGTTGCAAAGATTCTAGTCTCTTCATCAAGGCATTCCATAACAGTAATGGTGGTTGTAATGGCCACCGCTGTTACCATTACGATATTGGTCATAATCGTTATTATGGCCCCCATAACAGCTGTTATGATTTTTTTATTTTTTTTGTGAAAAAAAAAATCCTATTTCGACCCCATTACAGGACCACTATGGGGCTGCTATGACCTCATAATGTGTAACGGTTACCACCTAGATTACATAATGGCCATTACAGAACCATCTTAGAATTTCCATCTCTCTCTCTCTCCCTCTCCCTCTCTTTCCAATTTCCATAATTGATCATCATTCTAATCTAAACCTCCTTATTCTTACCTAATCTAATATAAACTCTCACCAACAAACACCATTCTATTCCTTTCAACCACTCAACAATCTCTTAGAATGATTGGAGAGTGATACTTGGCCGGAATCATGTAATTAAGAAATTTGAGCTCTGTGATTTCACCCCGATCTATGAGTGGCATCAGAAGGAGAAGGAAAAGAAAAAACAAATGACTACAGAAGTGAGTCAAGCTGCCATCAATCACTTTTTAAAGTAGACTTAGTAAGGGATCCATGCATCTTCATGTGATGAGTTGATTATGACACTGCTTTATTTGGAGTATTAGTTCTTAAATTAGTAATTTAGATTAAAAGCTCAGTGTTAAACTTCTGTTCATCCTATGGCATTTTATCTCAACCTGGGGCAATTGTAAACTATGCCAGTAAGCAAAGTGCAATGTACTTGCACATACCGAGAATTTCACTATGGACATGCAGTCACAACTTTCTTTTCAGGTAAAATGTTCCTTAATGTGATCTGTGATTCGTTTTTATTTTTAATTTTATATTCTGTTGTTTCTTTTGTGGCTTTTATAATTCTGGAAGAATCCTTCAGTATATAATTCTTTTGTGGCTTTTTTAAAATGTTTCTTTTTTTTTTTCCTTCAAGTCTGAGGAAGTAGCGTGCTTTTGGGTACTTCAAAACGTAAAGCTGCTACGTGTGTGAAGATTTAAGAAAGATCTTAAACACCCAATCACTTAAGACTGCAGAGCCCCTGACTCTTCCAGCAATCTTAGACTGCAGAGCCCCTGATTCTTGTAGTAACGGAAAGGAGCCCACATGCCCCTTTTCAAATGCATCACTACCTACCTCTCTCCCCACTCCACATTCATTTCTCACCCTCAGATTACTCCATGAAAGGGACACTGATTGGACGGTGAGGAGCCCACCACCCACCTCAGTGGCGAAATTTCATTGGTGGGGCCGTACTCTGTGAGAGGTGGGCCCGGGCGAGTACATACGTGTTTTTTTTTCGCATTTGTCCCTTGCTAACTTACGTAACCGTTCTGATAGGAGAATATATGTAGTCCAGTTGTAGAGAGGTCATTGGGCTGTCATCTTCATTTTAGGAAAGTGTCTAATCCAGCGTTAGAACTATGAGAATATTTCACTTATACAATCCCATCCGAGCCATCCAAACAGTGGGCCCCACCATGAAGATGAACTCTCCAAAAATTCCTGTGCATTCCAAACAAATTCCTGTGCATATGATGGTAATTAGCAACTTATATATGTACGAATTGTGTTTATGGTGACACGAACTGTAATTTCTGGTCATGCAACAACTTCACATCTTTCAATAACAGGGGTTTTCTCAAAACATGTAGAATGGTTAAATGCGTAAATGATTAGGAGACAGACATTTGGTTCATTTTTTCTTTAATTCTACTATTACAGATGGATCACCTATTGGACAGCTTGGGTGTGTAGTGACTTTGATCTTGATAGAAAATGGGCCGCCTTTTAAATGCATCCCTGATTAGCCAACCTCAATTGTTTCCTCACCTGTATATATTGTATTTGTATATACTGATTGCTGTGATGACTTTTGTTTTCCACCTATGTAACTACAATCCCTACTACAAATTGAGCTAAATTGGGCAGCATGGGACCCATTTCTAAATGTCTACATGACCTATCTCAAATGGTGGGTCTCACTACGATACAGTAGCTACGAATGGACAATCAAAAGCCAAATTTGATTGCATATGTAGTGCTTGTTGCTTTCTTTCTTTTTTTTCATTTTTTCATGCAACTTATCAATGGCTCTCTTCTTGTACATGTGGCAAATTGCACAAGATCAGAGTTGTCAAGTCAGCCATCCTGGACAATTTTAATAAAATGTGCAACTTTTGGATAGTGTCCCACCTGAAGAACAGTTTGGATCACCGGATTGTTGCAATTTACATCTTACTATTGTGTTGTAATGTCGTTAACACAGATTTGAGAATGATGTCTTTGAAATTCTCCTTAATATGGTTTTTTTTTATTCAGATTAAGATTTGTTAATTATGATAGTTTGTGTCAATTGTGAAGCAATGATGAAATCAAATATTCTCAACAGCAAAAGCATACAATTGTAAAATTCTAGAACAGATAACATTTGCTTGAAGGATTTCATTTGGAATTCTCATGGATGTAATATTAAGATTTGAAATTTTTATGCTTTTTATCAAATGCCTTGGAAGAAAAACATCTAACAACAGCATTAGTTTTGTTTTTGAGAGAGAGAGAGAGAGATTGAGAGAAAGAGAGAGAGAGAGAGAGAGGTTGCTCGTCTTTGATATTCTAGTGGATTTTGATGTTTCAAAATATTAATTGCTGTTTTTTTTTTTCTTCAACTGATGAGCAGAGAAACATGGCATACATCTGTAAGCTAGAGGCATGCATGTACTCAATCAAATAAGACTGAAGTGATCATTACTCGAGATAATATGTGCTATACAAACTAGTTAAAACAAATAAAATTCCCATCACCCTTTGCAAAAGAGAGACGAAGATTTTGCTTTGTAATAATCATGTTCTTCCTATGGCATATGAATTGCTTTACACCAAATGCTTGTGTACCATTTCAGTAATTGTAAGATATGGTTTGATTGCAGTTATTTATACTGATGTGATGAGTCATTCTCATTCATGTAGACCTCTATAGCATTTACTAGCCTAGCGATTGCAGCTGTATCAACTCTTATTGTAAGTTACTTGATCTTATCTCACTCATTGTCTTTTTACAACACTTTTGAGTTGTCACAAACAAGTCACTCTGCAATCTGCATACAGATGTGTAACATATTTAAAATATTAATTGCTTAAATACTGTATCAACTCTTATGAATTGCTTTAAGGAACTTTTCTAGGTGCACGTGTGGCCATGCTTAAATGCTAACGGTTTTTTTTTCTTATTCTAAGCAACGCCGACGGTCATAAACCGTCGGAAATTCCGACGGCTAATCACCGTCGACAATTCCGACGGTGTGGAACCGTCGGAATTTCCGAAGGCTTATGACAGTCGGCATTTCCGACGGCTAATCACCGTCGACAATTCCGACGGTGTGGAGCCGTCGGCATTTCCGAAGGTTTACGACCGTCGGAATTTCCGACGGCTAATCACCGTCGAAAATTCCGACAGCTCCACAACGTCGGAAGTTCCGACGGTCGTGCGATGGCGCATCGCCGTCGGAAATTCCGACGGCCCATAACCGTCGGAAAGAAATTGTGACGCCCCTTTCCCGACGGTCCATCCAGACCTATTCGGGAAAGCCATTTGCCGACGGTTTTCGGCCGTCGGGAAAGGTCATTTTTCTGGTAGTGAGTGGAGATTGAACGGCTACCATTGAAGCCTTCTTAAGGCACACCTTGATGTTTGTTTGCCATCCAGACCTATTTGGATGAAGGGGAAAACATAAATACCCACTTGATTCAAAACTTCCTGGACCCCAACTCGGCACCACAGGAGGCAGCGTGCTTAGGCACGCTAACCGAGAATGTGGCCCACCCCATGGGTCCGACCGTGGAGTATCTGTTTTATCTATGCCGCCCATCTGTTTTTCCATATTATTTTAGTCCGTGGGCCCTCCAAGAAAAGATGAGGCAATCCAAAGCTCTGGTGGATGACATTGTAGGAAACAGTGGTCATTGATGCCCACCTTTGAAACCTTCCTTGGGGCCATTGTAATGTTTATTTATCCATCCAACCAAAGGTGATGGGGCCCAACTTTGGGTCCCACCTTGATGGATGCTGGGTATACCTTGTCGTTCTTCTTGGCAGGGCTGTGGGCCTAGTTTTGGGTGGGCCACACGTAGGAAATGGTGGTGATTGAATGCCTACCACTGAAACTTCCTAGATCCTACGATAATGTTTATTTGTTATCTAACCTATAGGCAGGGCTCACCTTAGTGTATATATTTTATCCAGATGTCCCAAGTCAGACAGACTTATCGTTGGGCTTGATGAAAACCCTCCAAATGAATGGACCCCACCAGGTTATGTACAGGATGGCCTTAGGACTACCTTAGTGTATGTATTTATGTATCCATGTCGTTCATTCTATGGACCCACCTTGACATTTGTTTGTCCAACTAACCCCTAATTGAAACATTACATAGATCTGAACACATGAAAATCCTTAAGTATGCCTGGTCCCAAGTAATAAGGTTCACCTTGTTAACTCACCCTGTTGAACCGTCTTGTCAATTCACCTTGTTAACTCACCATGTTGACCCGCCTTGTCAACCTGCCTTATTGACTCACCATGTTGACTGATCCTGGTAATTCAGCTTGTTATATACCCATATGACTCACCCCTCCTACCCTTGTACCCAGCTATTAGGACCACAGTGTCCTGTGTATCTCATCCACATCGTCCATTTACCTTTTGGGACGAGTGTGAGGTCCATCCTTAGTGTTGGTATATCACCTAGGCCATCCACTGTCTGGAGCCTATCTTAATGTATGGGTTAGATCCACCGTCGTCTTGTGAACCTCATCGTGTTGTTTATCTAGCTATCTCAAGATTACCATATCATTTGTCTCTGTCATGTTGTTCGTCTATGTTGCAGCCTATCTTACGGTATGTGGCTCATATCCGTGCCGTCCTTCTATGGACCACCCGTTGATAAGTATCTCGTTTGTACTATCAGATCATGGGGCCCAACATGATTTTGTGTATTTTATTCTTGTCGCCCGAGTAGGGTTTACACCTTCAATGTGTCAGCTGTGCATCTAATTATTCCCTTTCCTTCTAGGTCATCCTAGTTTTTAGGCTTGATCCACATCGTCCGATTGTTGTTCCCTCTGTGTTGTTGTATACCGTCCATCTATGATCCTACTTCTTTATATTAGCTTTGTATTATAAGTGAATTATCTTTTTATGTTGTTTTTAGTATGTCTGTTGCCATACGTAATATTGTTTGGAATACTCCTATGCGATCTATATACTATATGCTTCGACGACCACCATGCATGTGTAATGAGTATGCATCCTGAATCACCATTGTTAGTTGGGGACCACTAGGGTATAAACGCATTCATAAAGCATTCGAGATGTATTCACGTAAATGTAATTCACGTGCTCTCTATCACAAACCTCTCCAATAGATATGGGACTATTCGAGGATAGGAGTTTATCATGCTGGCTTACACTGTATGGTAGGAATAACTTAGTATACCTTGTAGCCCTTGATGCGAGATTCCCTGGCTAGCGACATCTGGCACTATGACTCGATCATTCATGTGTCCCCTCATCTTAATCATATCTCAAATAGGTTGGACTAGATTGCGTTATTGCCATCGCGGTAGATTGACTACTTGTTGTCACTCATACTGTATACTTGACTCATGCATCATGAATGCTTGGCTCATCTGATTGTCTTGTATCAACCGGCCATAGCGGTCGCAATTGTCGTGCAGTTCATTGCCAGTTGACGGTGACATTGTATTTGAGACCCTATAGTTTTATGGTGCTCTTTGGAGACTTGCACGGGCACGTCATCCCCCGTTTGTATGCATGGTTGCATTTCGCATCGTCTGCTTGTGCCGCACATAGTATGGTTATTACGTTGCAACCACAACTCCATCGTGGTTTGCAGAACATCGAAAATATGTGATCTTTAAACTGGATGCTAAAGATGTCCCTGGGTGGAAGTCCCTGATCCCGTTGGTACCAAGGTGGGTGCTCCATTCAAGGACCGGGTGGTTTAATCATACACCAGTATGCCGAATATCAGACGGCGGTGTTTTCCACTGCACGTGGTCAGTTTGGAAGGAGGTCTGACCTAACCTGCCGAAAGAGTGTTGGCAAAGTGGGTTGAGTTTGACCAGCTGTGAGTAGGTCCGCTATTGTACCAGATAGGCTTTGGCATTCTACTAATGAGTAGTGAGGTATGTGAGACCTCAGTGATATTTTGTTTCAGAGATGGTATTGGTATCAGCGATATGACTGATGTTTTGTATGGTATTAGACGGTCCTGACATGGGCGGGTGTGTTGTTGGCGAGGCCGTAAGCCTGGGCGAGCTACCACACTGGGCGAGTTACCAGTTCCGAGTCCTGCATTGCTTAGGTGATCGCGACATGACTGTTCATATCTGGACCACTGTACTGAGAGGTGGTGATTTGCATACATGCATTGGATCATTGTATGTGACATTAGGCCCTGTAGGCCATCGCATAGTATGAGTATATGGCCTTGGTAGGCTGGTTCCTGTATTGCACGCTTGCATAGCCATGGTAGGCTAGTTATCTGTATTACATGCTTGTATAGCCGTGGTAGGTTGGTTATTCATATCACATGATCGTGTAGCCTAATTAGGCTAAGTTTTAGTTTGGATTTCTCATTATGCTTTACTGCTTACTCTGATATTTATCATGCTTGTCATACGTATTGTACACGCACACACGCACTCACAAAGCTTCGTTGGAAGCTTATGGGCGTTTGTTGCGCTGCAGGTTATACCAGAGTGTATCAGCAACGTTGGAGTTGGGAGTGCAGTAGTAGGAGGTGCCGGATTGTGCACAATTTTTATATTTACACATTGTGCATTTCCTTTTCAGTACTGTATGTAAACGAAATGGCTTAGTGGAAATATTGTGTTTGTCTTTGATGGTACTCATATGGTGATGCTCATGTTTCAAAAAAAAATTCAGATCCTAAAATCCTCCTTGTGATATCCTAGGATCGGAACCTGGCGTGTGGGGTTAGGATCCGAGATCGGGATACTATGGAGGCTGCCGCCTCTGAATTCGGGTTACGGCGAATGGGGCCCACTTGATGTCAACTGTCCATTATGAGGGGCCGCACTTTTATGTGGGCCATCCATCATGTGAATCCCACTATGTCCATTATGTGGGCCCACTTTGATGTGGACCATTCTTTGTGTGGGGCCCCACCTTCATTATGGGTCGTTCATCATGTGAGCCCATCTTTGATATCAACTAACCATCATGTGCGCCCACCTTCAATGACTATCATCCATCATATGGATCCCGCCTTTGATGTGGACTGCCATTTAAATGGAACCTACTTGATGTGCATGTTCCGTCATGTTGGGCCACACTTTGATGTGGGACATCTATCATGTGGGGCCTACCTTTGATGTGAACCTTTCATTATATGGGCCCACCTTGATGTGGGGCCCCACTTCAATATGAGTCATTCATTATGAGGGGCCTATCTTTTATGTCCACCATCCATCATGTGGTTCCTACCTTTGTTGTGGACCACTATCATGTGGGGCCCACATCAAGTAGGTAGTCCATCATGTGGGACCCATTTGATGTCCACATTCATCATGTAGGTCCCACCTTGGCTGTGGACTGTCCATCATGTGGGGTCCAACCTTCAATACGGGTCATTCATCATGTAGGCCCACCTTTAATGTCAACCTTCCATCATGTGGTCCCACATTCAATATCCATCATTCATCACTTGTATCTTACCTTTGTTGTGGACCATCGATCATGTGGGTCCCACCTTTATTGTAGACCATCTATCATGTGAGGCCCACTTGATGTGGATAGTTCATCATGTGGGACCCACCTTTGATGTCCACCATCCATCATGTAGGTCCCACCTTTGCTATGGATCATCCATCATATGGGGCCAAACCTTCAATATGGGTCATTCATCATGTGGTCCCACATTTAATGTCAATCTTCCATCATGTGGTCCCACATTCAATGTCCACCATCCATCATGTGGGTCCCACCTTTGCTATATATGAACTGTCCATCATATGAGGCCCACTTGATGTGGATAGTCCATCCATCATGCAGGGCCACATTTTAATGTGGGTCATCCATCATTTGTGACCCACCTTTGGTGTTCATTGTCAATCATGTAGGGCCTAACCTTAAATATGGGTTGTTCATCATGTGGGCCTACCTTTGATGTCAACCTTCCATCATGTGATCCCACCTTCAATGTTCCCCATCCATCATGTAGGTCTCACCTTTGATGTGGGTGTTCATCATGTGGGGTCCACCTTTGATGTGGGCATGCATCATGTGGGTCCACCTTAATGTGGAAACCCTCCTTCAATATGGGTTGTTCATCATGTGAGCCCACCTTAGAGATATTCTAAAAGAAGAGAAGAGGGCAAGATGGGAATTACTCAAAAAGTTTAAGGGTAAACTTGTCTAAATATTAATAAAAAATGTCTACCCGCTTAAGCTAATTAAAGCTCTTATAAAAAAAAGTGACCTCCCCATCACTTATTATTTAAGGGCATTTTTGCTAGTTTCTAAGAAAATAAGCACTAAAATGAAAGCTTTACCAAACGGTATATTTTCATAATAAGAGTTTTTTTCTTTTTTCTTTTCTATTTGCCAAACGCCCACTTATTTATAGTTACTGACTTGAAAGTACAAATATATTCATAATGGATATAATAAACGCCATAAGAGTTAATGTCTCACGTGGTTTTTTATGTGTATTCTGTAATGCATCATGATGATTGCACCTCATGGGGTGTTGATGTCACCAAGTTTTGTAGGCCCCACCAAGGTATATGTGTCATATCCACACCTTCCATCCATTTGGAAAGATCATTTTAGGGCATGGACCCCAAAAGGAAGCAGATCCAAAGCTCAAGTGAGAGTCGTGAGACACACCACAAAAAGAAGTGGGGATTGAATGTCTACAATTGAAAACTTCTTAGGAGTTACAAAAGTTTTGGATCAATCTGATATTTGTTTTTTTCCCTCCATCTATGTCTGTCTGACCTTATGAACAGTTGGATTGCAAATTATAAACCTTATGTTGGGCTCTAAGAAGGTTTCAACAGTGGGCGTCAATTCCCCCTGCTTTCTGTGGTGGGGTCCACTTGAGCTTTGGAGCTGCCTCAATTTTGGTCCCATATCCTAAAATGATCTCTCAAAATGGATGGACGGTGTGGAAATAACATATAAATCAAGGTGGTGCCCATGTTCGACTTAAACACATCTATAATCGGTCACTAGAATCTTCCAATCGGGGAGCATTTTGAGGCATGATCAGCCAATGGGTGCCACCCGGGGACAAAGGAATCCCATTTCAGGGCACGTGAAACCCTGAATTGTAGAGGAACTGGCCTCCCCTATCCTCTCCTGTAGTGTTAATTAGAGCTGGGCACAAACCAAGCCAGCTTGAAAGCTTGGCTCGGATTGGTTTGAAAAGCTCGACTTGGATTGATTTGAATAGACGTTTAAACCAAACCAAGCCTTGGAGTCAAGCTCGTTTGAAAAGCAAAACAAACTCAAACTAAGGTAGTTAGTACCTCAGCTCAGCGTGAAGCCCGGTTTCATTTAGCTCATTTCATTCTGCTTGATTTAGCTCGTAGATTGTAAGCACACTTGATCTTTGGATATGATTCCATTTCATGAATCCATTTTAGGATCTTGTCGTAAAATGATATGTAAAAATGGATGGACTACATGAAATTTTCAACCAAACCAATCGTGGTGCAAACCAAATTTTTTCTAGAGCAAACCAAACTCAAGCGCATGGGTCAGATCGAAACCCAAACCAAGCTGATTCCCAAACTAGGGTGGCACAAAAACAAGCTAAACCAAATAAGGGCTAACTTGGCCCAGCCGGATTGCTGCCCACCTCTAGTGTTAATCAGCAAATGGGCCCAACACAGCAATGCTCCAATGATCATTGAATCAAACAGTTGGAAAAAAAATCGTAGTCCACATTCAATGGTAAGAAGTGATCGGAGTAGTTGGCACATATTTTCAGACCATTGCCAAGTCAAGGTGGTGCCCACCACGTTGACGGTGATTATCACAATGTGGGAGAGTCATTCATTACGTGGTCACACATGCTAGACAACACACGCCAGGACCTGTACTTATTAGGTGGGCATTTAATGTGGACCGTTGGCTAGACTGATGCTGATGAGCCCTATGTAAGAAATCTTATATTGCGGAATATATAGGATCTTGCTATGCATCAGATATGGAGATCGAATAACTGGAATAAAGACATACCTGTCTGGTGTGCCATTGTGAATTAGAGATTTGGATCTTCCTCTCCTGGGATTGCTGTAGAGAAAACCTTAGATCGGGGTTATTTTCAGTGTAATCCCGAATTGGGGACCCAGCACCCTTTAAATAGGGTTTGTAGTGGGTGTGGCAGTGTTTGAAACCCACCAAAACACTGCCACCCTTGCTCCACATGAATTTGGCTATCAGGAATCCATGTTCAACTACAATACTGCCACAAGCAGTGTAGACGCGCAACCCCTCTAAATTCTGTAGATCACGACTGTAGTGAGGTCCACTGATCAGTCCACACATGAATCTGCATCTGTATTCAAATCTGGACCATTGATCAGTCGGCCCACTATATAGAAAACTTACATTCTCCCACTTGGGCCATACTGTTCAATGTCACGGATTTTAATTATACTTAAGTGGTCAACCAATATGTCAAATTCTGTGGACAACGTCTTTTCCAATCTAGTCCATCAAGACTACTAATACTGGATCGTGGTAGTCTACACAACATTAATTGAGGCGAAGTGAGATGAATCACGGTCACTAGTACCATCAATCTTAATGACATAGATTGTGAACATGGTCGTGTGGTATGAAGGTTACACTCAAGTGTGATTGAAAGTGCCTACCTTCGAGAGGTCCTAAGAGTTTTCTTAAGATGTCTCCAATGAGACAATACTGAAATTCTATTATTCTCAAAATTTATTGTGCACACCAAATGAGAGAAATAGTATAAACCAAAAGATGGAATCATCAAAGTAAATGAGATCTCTACGAGTGTCTGAACAAAATAGATGTAAACTGAATTTAAAACTCCCACTAACTAAATGTATCTGTAGGGTCAATGACTCCCATTGTAACACCCTGTATTTTCCTGTATTTTCCCGTATTTTCCTGTATTTTTCCTGTATTTTTTCATATTTTTTATGCCACTACTAAAACCCCACCATTTAAACAACCCGTTTCCCACAATCATTTTTGACCCTAAACTTAGTGTATGGCCTATTTAAAACAAATTAACCGTACATGTCGAAAATCAGACCCCCGATCATTGTGCAAATGCCCTAATAAGAAATTTGATCATAAGTGGCCCACCTTAACTCGAATCTGCCTCATTTTTCTCGTCAGCGGTTATTTTTGTGTTGCCCACTTATTGGACGGAGCAAGTGGTCCAGATCCACCATAGTGTACCCCACTCATGAGGGTAGTAGAGGACAGTGTGTGTACGTGTGATGCACGTTATCTAAGGAAGAAAGATTCCTCCTCCTTCACGTCTTCTTCTCCAGCGGCAACAGCGTGGTTCGCTGTCCATCCGTGCGCCCCACACCGTCCATCAAAGTGGACCCCATTGCCAAATCCACTCCGTCCATCGTGACAACGCCCCATCCAAACCTAGTCATTCAACGTTTTATTCTCATTCGTCGCTTGTGCAATCCAATCCAAACCACCGTTCAAATGAAGACTTATCAAGATCGGGCCCACCGCTTCGCATGGGCACTCCAAACTTCACCCATAGCTTCGTGTGGACCCCACCTAGCATCTCAACGGTCCTCATGCCATGTAAAACCTTCTTTGCAATCCGTTTACAACTCTAACTCCCGAGCCATTCCTTCCGTACCAAGCAACCAGCCGACCTCCCGAGTCTTTTACATTACAAAACCCTACCATTCGTCTGCGCCTGCTCTCTCCAGGAAACCCAATGCCAGAGAGAGAGAGATCGTGGGTGAGAGAGAGAGAGAGAGAGAGATCGTGGGAGGAGAGAGAGAAAGTGAAAGTTATTTGGAAGAGAGAGAGAGGAAGAAAGAGGGCCCACCATTTTTCTGTTGCTGCTGGGAAGTCCTTTCAGGGAAAGAAGAAGAAAGAAAGAAAAGAAGAAGAAAGAGGAATGAAGGAAGAGGACAAGAGAGAAAGGAGAAGAAACTGAGTCGAGCCGAGTCGACTCGAATGAGATTCCGAGTTTAGCCACCATTGAAGAGGTAAGACCATCCATCCATGATTTTTATTTCCTATATCTAATCTAAACCCTAACCCTAGGTGTAGATCTAACCCTAGTTTGTTGTGGCAATGAAAATCATACATACCTACACCCCAATCTCATATTTTTCCCATTCAACTATGTAGGTATGAATCTAAGTTTGATTTCGCAGCCTTAGTAGCGTCTCCAACCATCCACTATCATGAGGTGGGGATTTCCTTTAAGCCCATCCACGATAATATTAAATTATATGTTGATTTATGCTTATAAATTAGGATTTTGTTATGTGACTTCTTGAAATCATGCTTATTGAAATCTTTCCATGTAATTATGAATTGTATGATATTCCTTATTGTGTATATTGAATTTTGATATATGAACTATGCCTATGTAGTTGGAAAAGGAATTGTTATGATGTACATGCGCATATGGAAACCATGCTCGATTTACGTTGTCACATGCTTATGATAATTGATGTATTGTTTGCTATGAGATATTGCATATGAATGTTACCTTAATGAAAACTCCTTGACCCCATACTGATGTAACCGTTGATGTAAGAGAAGAAGCCATGCGAGGCCTTGTTACGTTGGCATTACTATGTGGAGATTTTGGATGAATATGCCTTATTGAGAAAGTCGGCATTACCGTGTGTCTTATTGAATAAATGTGCCTTGACATTGAGGATTTGGTATTGGCATTACCATGTATGTGTTGTTGATTTCATATGCCAAGATGTTAAGTTTGGCACTACCGTGTGCGTATTGTTGTTTACGTGCCAAGGGATCTTTATTGATTCGTTACCTGTGATGGATCCATGGAAGTATGGAATTGATGAATGTGGGGACTCTTAAATTGATTGGGGTAAGGAGTGATCATTAGTCGTGAACATCATTTAATGGGCTGAATGCTAAACCGACTTAATTAAAGGTGAAACTAATCATGCATTCACTGGACCCGGCTTGGTGGGTCAGCCCCTCGGGCGTTTGAGAAAGTGTGCATGGGCCCGTTTCTCTCTCGCTATCTAGTGAAAGTGTGCATGGGCCCGTTTCACTAGTTGGGTTTTGGTGCATGGGAAGAGTGGAGTGATCCCATCCTAGCTAGAACCTCTGATGACTAGTGGCTGGTGAGAAGAGTGGAGTGATCCCGTCTCATTTGGTTAGGGTACTGTGTAATACCCCGAAAATTTGGACACACGAGTAAGTACACGAGTGCATGTTCACACGTGAAAAATTTAAATTCTAGGCTATGTTGTTCACACGCGTACACACACGTATATACTTTTATACGATTTCTAACACTTTTTAAAGCATTTGAAAACTCAGTATACTTAGCTAAATCAATAAACTGACCCTTAGAATGACCTATCGTGGCTAGACCGGAAGATTTAACCATCCACTCCGATTTCGAATTACGCGATCAATGTAAACCGCCGTACATCATCCTGTATACATGTCTGTCCATAAATATGACCCGTACATTGTGTCCGTCACAAGGCATATGCTTAGACCAGTGATTACTTGGCCCTACGAACTTGCTCGGGTGCGTTTGTAACACCCTAGGATTTTAGAATAATTTAAATTATAATTTAGTTAATTATTTAATGATTTAAATAAATTGAAATATTGATAAATTAATAATAAATCATCCATAGGGAATTACTATATGGTCTCTTTGTTAAAGTTGCTTAGAATAAGCCCTAGAACAACATGGAAGTAATAGATTTTACAAAACTCGTAAATTTATGATAATTACGAAAATGCCATTAGTTAAACTTAAGTTATACCACCTTTTTAAGTTTTATGATTTCTGAAAATTATTTTCACACGAAACTCTATATACTAGTTTTAGGACACGATCTAACCATACACGTCAAATTTCAACCCTCCGGTCATTCTACAAATGTCCAAATCAGAAAATAGGCCATAAGTGGGTCGCCTTAACTTAGATCTGCCTCATTTTTCTCATGGGCGACTAAATTCTTGTTATCCACCATTTGAACGGAGGTAATGACCTCTAACTATTGCAAGTGGGCCCCACATGAAAGTGGAGCACGAAATTTCTGTTTACGTGCGCCGCACCAAAAGGTACCTTTTTTAAAGCATCTTCTTCTCACGACATTTTCAGCGGACGCTGTTACAGCGTCCGCCCGCTGTTGATGGAGGGACTCCATTGGATCAGAAGGGTGGGC
Source organism: Liriodendron chinense (assembly GCA_003013855.2). Lineage (NCBI taxonomy): Eukaryota > Viridiplantae > Streptophyta > Magnoliopsida > Magnoliales > Magnoliaceae > Liriodendron > Liriodendron chinense. The sequence continues at coordinate 31,399 of PVNU02000710.1, forward strand.
CCCATAGTTCGATCCACACCGTCCATTCAACTCCTCCCAAACGTGTGACCCTTTGTGTGAAGAATTTCTATCCAACGTGGCTTATTCAACGTACGTCGAACCACCGTTTTCAACCAATACGAACTTAGATTCCCAAGATCCGGGTCTTTGCAATGCATGGACGTTCAAGATCAATTGTAATAGGGTCGTGTGGACCCCACCTATCTTTTCAACGATCATAAGTGGCTTAGCCTGCGAGAAACAGAAATCGAATCCAACTTGGATTCGGAAACCTCCAACCGTTGAGCGACGACCGTGGGCCCCACACCATCCACTGTCTGGGCCCCATGTAACTGATCCAAGACACCCATCAGATTAGCACCCCAGTCGTAGTCGGTTCATTTAAATCTTGTAGCCCCTCGACGTTTGCATGGCCCACTCCAACCCATCCTTCCAAGACCGACAGATTGTGATTCGCGTAAGATCCGCTGATCCACTTCGCATGATCAGTTCAAACCTCTTCCAAATCTTCGTGTGGACCCCACCTAGGTTTCCAATGGGTTACTTGTGCAAAGAACCTTCGGAACTCGGTTGTTTTCTACTCCAACTCAAACTGAAACTCTTTCCTACGTATGAGCTACCCAACCTCGGTAGGCTATAAAAACCCCTCAGTCTTGGTTTCCTGATTCCGAAAACTCTAGAGAGAGAGAAAGGTGCTGTTAGAGAGAGAGAGAGGAGAAAGAGAGAGAGAGAAACGAGAGAGAGAGAGAGAGAGAGAGAGAAGCGATGAGAGAGAGGGAGAGAGAGGTAGCGTGTGGGGCTGCTGTAACCGTGGGGATAGCGTCCCAGTCACAACAAAGAAGAAGAAGAAGAAGAAAGAGAAAGAATGAAGAAAGAAAGAAAAGAAAAAGAAAAGAAGAAGAAAGAGAAAGGAAGAAGGAGAAAGAAGAAAGAAAAAAAAAAGAAGGAAAAGAAGAAAGAAGAAGAAAAAGAGAAGGAGAAAGAAAGGAGAGAAGGAAAGGAAGAAGAAAGAAGAAAGAAGGAAGGAGAAAGATAGAAGAAAGAAAAAGAAAGAAGAAAGAAAAAGAAAGAAGAAAAGACTTCCTCTCTACACCGAGTCGACTCGCTGAGTCAACTCAGATTCGAGTTGGGACTTGTTTGGAGCTTTGGAATCATCAAACGGTGAGTGATTCATCTTGGGTTATTCTTGTTGATTTTCCTTGAGTTGCTTCTTGTTTCATTCGAAGCTTTGCCTTCCTTATTCATTAGTAATACAATTCTAGGTAAGGGATTTGTTTTCTTCTTTTCCTTTCTTAATTAAGTCTTAGATGTGAATTTCCTTCCGCCATACATATCAGGTCGTAACTAATGGATTCATATCTTAATGCGTTCTTAAGTTTCAATTATTCCTTCTTAGTTGCACAAGTCTAGATTCTAGATAAAACGTAATTTAGTAGCACCAAGACAGTGATGTTGGTACAAAACCTTACTGACGTACGTCCTCCTCAACTTTCTTGATTTACGATAAACTAAAACACTTAGATGATGAATTATTTGAATAAAGATTAATCATGCATAGTGTGATTGGATTTGAATTCGAGATGCATTGTATACTTGATGACTGCTTCCATAAATACATACATGTGCATACATTTATACACTGCGACAGAACAGGAGCATGGTTGATTTGACTCCTGGCGTGCATGGTTGATTTGCCGCCTCGCTGTACCGGTTAGGTGAGCATGGTTGATTTGCGACAGGTTCCTAATGTTCAGTGGCAGCGAGTTCTGGTCATTTCACTTATTGAGCATGGTTGATTTGCTCGGTTGGATCAGTGGTGCATGTTGATTTGCCCACTGGCGTGTATGGTTGATTTGCCGCCTCGTTGTACCGGTTAGGTGAGCATGGTTGATTTGCGACAGGTTCCTAATGTTCAGTGGCAACGAGTTCCTAGACGTTTGTGCTCTTACACATATCATAACATACATGACATCATGATAATCATGCTTCATTCATAATAAGACATAAAATGTGTAAATCATCACCATATCCTTGTATATTCGTATGATTCTAGCTGTTGGTATTTCACATCTAACATCTTATCAACTGGAATATTACTTGTGATGGAAATGACCTCACTGGGCTTTTAGCTCACCAAAATCACCACAGTTCTTGCAGGTTTTCAGGAAGGGAAAGACGTTGACAGTGCAGAATATTCAGATGATCACGTGTTACCCAAACGCCAGCTGTAGTTGATTTATTTTATCTTGAAAAATTCAATGTAATAAGATATCAGTGGGAAAGAAATTTTATATTTGGGATTTATTTTAGTAAAGCGATGTGTGGAATGGAATCTCATGGAATCTACGCTCGAATTTTCAATTCACACCCTGGAACTCGGGCTTTGGGTTATTGTACTCGGTTTCCGAATTTCAGGGCGTGACATACTGCCTTAGCCAGAGCATGCATGTCATGCATTGCATTAACCAAGATTTTTTATGAAATTGTTTTGATTTGATTAAATGATAATATCCTGCTTGCGTTTACTCTGTGCCATTATTATCATGATTGTTTTAAAGGGATATTCCCCACTATGATAGCGTTTAACGCTATCCAACCACATCTCAGATAATCCAGGTGAAGATCCATTAAGAGAATCGAACACTACGACGAGGTGCTCGAAGGCTCGTGGCAGCAAGTGACGGACGATGAAACCGAAGCGGCCTAAAGATAGATTATATTTATGATCTTTGTAGAGTCTACTTATTTTCATGTAACTTATAATAAGCCTCTCATTGAGACTAGAAAGTAGAATATTATGTAATTTGGATGGTTTAAGGACATTATCTTAATAACGTAGAGTAGAAAAACTTTAAATAAGAACTAAAATTTCCGTCATTATGCTATGTATGCCATGAATGTATGGAATTACAGGTGAGTGTGTGGAAATGTAACCCTAACACACATAAGTTAACACTTGGAAGCTCGACCCATTGTGTTGTCCACGAGAGTCGAAATTTCGGGGCGTTACAAATTGGTATCAGAGCATAAACGGGACCTCTGGGTGTGAAGCCCAACACACTGCATAATGAATTCACCCTAGGACTTAGGCCCCTGAAACTAGTAATAAATTAACTTAGGAATGACCATAAATGATTGTATGTGATGTTATGAATGTAGAGACCCATACTTAGGCCCCTTGATATTGTAGGGTAGCCGATAAACGTAGAAATCTGAAAATTTTAGGATTTTTGGGAAGTGCATTCCCACTTTTGTCTGTAAATTGGGGCTCTTATTCATTCCCTATATTTATTTCAGCAATCCGCTGACTTGTGTGATTTATTCCCCTCGAATTATATCATTAGCTATTTTATTTAGAATTATCAAAGTTAGGCTAGATTTTTCGAACCAGCAGTAGTACCACTATTAGAAATAGTACTTTCAGACTTAGAAAATTTTCGTAAATTTTTTCTAGAGACTCCTGCCTCATTTCCCAGCATCTTCATAAAATTTTAGATCAATCCAATGGATCGATAAATCAGGAAAATTCCGCCAGTAGAGAAAATCCTGCATAAACTCTTGCTGACCTACCGCATTTTTCGGAATAGATTAGGGTATAAACATATGTTATCGTAGGAATCTTAACCTGAGAAAAATTACGGTTGTTCCCCACCTAACCGATAACCTACTTGCCAAATTTCAGGTGAAACTAATATCCGATTTGAGAGTAATAATTCTAAGAATACTTGTAGGTCTTGCATTCCAGATTTGGTGCCTCCGTAGTTCCCTTAACCTTAAACCCTGGAACCCCTTTGATTAGGATTAATTTTAGTAAGCCTACACCCTTAGGAGTGTTCCTCAACATTTGATTTTACGTTCCTACGTATTTTTTGTCCAACTCGGTACCTTAGGTAAGTTATCACAACCATAGAACGCCACTTGACGAACCCCACGTAGATCTTTGACCATGTATGACAACAAAAGTAAATAGGACCTTGTAATGTTCTGATTTGTTGTAATGATGGGTTTTATTTTGCATGAACTTATTGATTACTTTATGCCATTTGGGAGAATACATGAAGGTCCTCATGATGTCAAGCTAAACGGCCACACGGAAGAACGGAACTGTACCTAATATGTTGTGTAAACGATTGGATCTAAGTTCAAATCCCGAGGGTCGACACTCGGAATTTCGAATAGATACTAAAGAACTCAATGCTCAACTGTGAGTAGAAGATCTAAGTATTAGATTCCAATCTACTTGAACCGTTCTCCCGTGATGCCATCACTACATGAAATGTATTTATGGCTTAGCTTGGGGATAATCGTGCATTCTCCTAAATGTATGTATGTGTGTTTCTTGTATGATGACTAGAGTGAAATAGACGTATAAACAACCGTAGATCGTGGATACTAAACCGTTTAGATCCTAACATGAGTTAAACTACGGTACCCCTAGTCTCACCTTCCCATCACACCTTTAGTCTTTCAATGACCATTAACGATATCTCATCCGCTTAGTTACGCGCCTGTTGTCTACCCTTCTAATTGACCATTTGATCTTGCCGACGTAATCCAACTCAGATCTATCCTCTAAACTCCCGATCAACCGTTCCGCTAGGGACCAGATATCTCTGATAATCATCTAACCTAATCAACCTCCTAGACCTTCAGTTTTAAGTAGCACTTCTTTACTATCGCACTCTCAATTTGGTGAACAATGCAGCGAGCATGAAAATGGGACGCTGCTTCCTGGTTATCTCCATCGACACTGTAAAGATCTGCTGCCTTGTGCTTTCTAGCGTTCTCTGTGTACATTTGTTAGCTTCTCGTCAACATGTGTCCTAGCAACACCCTCTTTTCTTTTTTTCTTTTTCTTTTTTTTTTCTTTTTTTTTTTTTTTGGGGGGGGGGGGGGGGGGGGGGGGGGGGGGGGGGATTAGTACACCCACCCCCCACTGTTAGTCCAGGGCCACACCTAATCCACCTTATATTGTTTCCGTAATGTTTATTTTCGATCCAACCTGTTGATAAGGTCGCAAAAACCTGAATGAAGGGGGAAAAAAAGTTATCAGCTTGATCCAAAACTTCTGCAGCCTACAATAAGTGTTTAATGGTTAATCATCATTGTTTCCTATGGTATGGTCCACCCGAGATTTGGATCTGCTTCATTTTTGGGCTCATGAATTAAAATGATATGGCAAAACGTATTGACAGCATGGATATAGAATACACAAGTCAAGGCGGGCTCCACAGTAAAGGCCGTAACTTCTTGGGTGAGGCTGGGGCCACACCTAATCCACTCCCTTCAAGAAGAAGAAGAAGAAGAAAGGGTTACTTTTAGCCAAGTGGCCGACTCTGTGAGTTAGCCAAGTGGCCGACTCTGTTAACATTAAATGCTAGAAATGACAGTTTTTTCCTAATTGGATTTACCTTGTGAACACTGAGTCACCAGTGGATTCTAAGTACTGTGAGTCAGCACGATGTAGGTCTAGCATAGACAGATGCCCAAAGGGTGGCAACACTGCAACACACCAGTGGATTCTAAGTACTGTGAGTCAGCACTGTGCAGGTCTAGCATAGACAGGTCTACCACCATTTCCGAGAAGGATCATGTTCCTGTAATGATTACTGGTAGGCCTCCTTTTATTTCAAATCATGTGCAAAAGTGCTGACTGGGGCATCGACTGATGGAGGTCTTGCCCCAACAAAACCAGAATATTAAGAAATGAAATGAAACTAGTCAGTTCCTACAGCTGGACAAACTCATCTATGTTCATTGGTGGTGAAATGCTGGCAATTGAGACTAAGTGGTCTGATAATTACAAATACCGACTGTAGTAATTCAAATGTTCTTTGAACAGTTTGGACTATGGTGGGAATGAAGTACTACAGTCCACAATGTGGTCTTCAGCAGATCCTCAAACATGGAGATCATCCCTCAACTAATCTCAATCAAGAGGTGGATTTCAATGATCATAACTGATTGCTCAGTCATAACTGATTACTCAAAAACAGGTTTTGTATTGATTTTGTCCAGTGGAATATCAGTGAACTCAGATAGGATTGCTCTGAATTCATCTCCATTTAGAGTTTCCTTTTCTAAGAGAACCTCTACTAGCTTGTCAATGGCTGCCCGGTTATTCCTTATGTGGGTCTTTGCAATTTCATATGCATTGTCAATAATTGCCTTTATTGACTTATCAATATCTTCAGCAAGTTTTTCTGACATGGAATTCCTTGCTAGCATCCTCAATACTACATCACTGCTTTGAACCGCTGGATCAGTCAATGCCCATGGTCCAATCTTGGACATCTCGAACATGGTTACCATGTGGTGAGAAAGAGAAGGAACATGACTACCCATTAGAATTCATGTACAAAAAAAGAAAAAAGAAAAAAAAAAAGAAGAGAACTTCCACAATAGAAAAGAACTACGTGCTTCATCTATCCAGCTCTTATTTACGAAAATACGAGAAATTGCAGCACAACTCACACTTCATGGCTTATCACAAGAAATAGAAGCCAGAGATAAGCATTTTCATGGATCATACATGCCTAACCTCAGTGTAGTTTACCTGATGAATGGCCTGGATCTCAGATTCGTGTGCCTGATGGTTGATCCAATGGGCACTTAGTTCAGTTGGTTTGGTGGGCCTGGGTTTAGCTGCATCCTACTCATCCGGATCGCACCTTGGCATGAGTATTTAGGTCAAGGTCAGGCCCATTTACACTGGAAAAGCTGCAGTGGCCACATGACTGATGCAAACACAACTTGCCCAGCCAATGTGCATGTGTGGGACCCTAGAGGACTTTGAAACAGGAGTCGATACCAAGACCTGAGTGTTGAAACGATGTTATCTTCACTCAGTCTACCACTTGAGCTGTAGATCAGGGTGTGCCTGGATGGATTATTGTCTAGGCCAGGAACGACCTATGAAATAGTATGGAGATCACCACCTATGAAACAGATTTTTTTGGGGATGAGCAATATTTGGAACAGATTTTTTTTGGGATGAGCAATATTTGGAACAGATTTTGGGACAGATTTGGAACAGATTTTGGGACATGAAATCACTGTGTGATCGGAATGTGGTCATCATCATCCATTTTTTCTTCCTTTTTCACTTCAGGTTCTTGCTTAACTTTCGCAACTGAAGAGGATGATCGATTATCTAAGGGAACTGACTTTTTCATTCGCTGTGCAATCGGAATGTGGTCATCATCATCCATTTTTTCTTCCTTTTTCACTTCAGGGTCTTGCTTAACTTTCGCAACAGAAGAGAAACTAGAAATTTTTAGCTTTTTAATAGAAGAAGATGGGGGTGAAGTATTGACTTCACTTGCTAGCCTCTTGTTCAAACCTGTGCTGGACTTCAAAGACTGTTCATTATTTGAAATTGAATCCCTCTTGTTGTAACCATTTTGCTGAAACTTAGCAGACAAAGGTTTCTCATCATCTGCGGCATGTGAGGTTTTAGTAGATGCACCAAAACCGGACTTTGATAACTTAGAAGAGAGGGGTTTCTCATCTCCTGAATCATCAGCGGATTTATTAATGCTGATTTTTGTCTTTCTTGGAATGGATGAACTAGGAATAGATGAATTGTGATCCCTTGAAACATGGGAAGAATTGCTTTTTTGACCTGCTACAGGCATTTGAGAGCTCAATGGTACATTATCATCAGAATCTTCATCAGGATCAACAGCAAATTTAACAGGAGACTTATCCAGAGGCTTCTTTTCCTTATTATAAGCTGCTGAGTCCCGTACTGATGAATGTTTGGGCCGATCAGGTACTGAAGCTTTTGAATTAGCAACAGTAGACCTTTCTGCTGATACCTTCACAGGTAAAACCACCTTAGTTTTTAGTGAATTGGAGTTTGGACGATTAGAAGCACGTGCATCAGAAACAGGCCTTCCTGAAGATCCATCATGCCTTTGAGATGATGGCTTCTTTAGTGCTGAATTCAATTGATTTTGCTTGGATGCTGAGACATTCCTTTTAAAAACTAAAGGTAAATCATCATCATCATCATCATCAAAATGATTTTGATTAACACAACTGTGAACAGCCATCATTCCAATCTGCTGTGTGTCACGCCATCATCTGCAAATGGTAGAGCCCCAAAACAACAAGCATCAAAGCATTAGTGAAGCACAAAGTAACACCTTTCTTTCTTTGAATTGGCAGAGTTACTCCAAAGCTAAGACACAACGCATAACTAGCACAATTTGTCCTGGAAAAAAAAAGCTCAAGTATATAGAAGCAGGTATTAAGCTTGTACAAAGTAGAAAACATGGACAGTAATTTGCATATGATGCAAATGCATGCAGAAAGAAAGGAAAAGAAAAAGGAAGTTCAATGACAATGAAAGAGCTGTTTTGGTCTTGGCATGGGGGGGACCCTGTTCTAAAGAAAGGAGGATCAGGCACCTTGCTTTATTGGCAGTCTTGTGGTGGATTTGGTTGGAAAGAAACGATAAATGTTTCAGGGACAGGTGTGGCACTTTGGGCTCCACAATCTGAAGGTCTTTTCATTGCTTAGGGAGTGGGGCGCCTGACCCTTGGGGTGGGTTGTTTTTGTATTTGTATTTTTCTTTTCTTTTTTTCCCTTGTTGTGCCTTCTGGCCCTCTTGATAAAGTTATCAATTCTCCAAAAAAAAAAAAAATCGGCACAGTCCTCACCTTAGAAACCAAAGGGGGCACCAACCATGTGTGTGGGGCCCAACAAGGCAGCATGTTCCATCTAAACCGCTCACCAGATGAGCCACACTGGGACAAAGGGAGCTCCAACGCTTAAGTCAGCCATACAGCATGAACTTGGAACATTTAAGCAGAATTTTATATTGTTCCCTATGAGGTGGTCCACCCGAATTTGACATCAGGCTAACTTTTACTCTGTACAGCGAACAAGAGGGACCACACCTAACAAACTGACTGGATGTCACACACAAAACACAAGCCCCACAGAGTTTAGCTGTTGTGCCATGACTTCTGAAAAGGTGGTGTGGCATGATTTCTAAGGTGTTGCAAAGATTCTAGTCTCTTCATCAAGGCATTCTATAACAGTAATGGTGGTTGTAATGGCCACCGCTGTTACCATTACGATCACTACAAAAAAAAGGCTCAAAGGCTACGGATTTAATCCGTAGACATAGATTAAATGCTACGGATAAAGTCTGTCGCTGGTCCGTATCTAGTCCGTAGCAATTGCCGCAGTATCCGTAGGTCTTTTGACTATAGCTACAAACTATATCCGTAGCAATTAACTTATAGCTACGGATTAAACACGTAGCTATAATAGAGAGTCCGTCGCCGTTAATAAATACAACTACGGACGAGTCCGTTGCCATTGCTAGCTATTGCCACGACTTGCTTCGGATTAATCCGTCGCCTTTTGGAGATGAGGTACGGATCAGTCCGTCGCTGAAACTAGCTTAGCTACGGATTAGTCCGTCGCTGTTGGTTTTCAAAATTAAATCTACGATAATTTTAGCTACGGACTAAATCCGTAGCAAGTTTTTTCAAAACAAAAAAAAAATAGCCTCTTTTGTTTCTAGTATATGCCCTGTGCCCTGTTTTAACTCAAATGAAAAGAATCTATCCAACATTCATCCAAATAAGGATTAACAATACAAAGCCAATGAAAGTTTTTTTGAGGGGATAATCTAAATACATCTCGAGTTCAGTTAATATAAATACACTCGAGTTCTCATTACAAGAAATTAGATGACTTGTTTAGACAATACTTGCTAGGAAAATAATTTACAAAGAAGCCAGGATCCTTGAGTTCCATATAAGTTTCTTCAAATGAACCAAGGCTTTCAGTAACAGAAAAAATGTCACACATCAAAAGAAGTAAACTAGCAAAAGAAAAGGCTCGAGAATGTTACCCGTCCTTATGCCCGGATTCATTAAATGGAATAAAACGTGTGATGAAGTGGACCACACAACGTGTTTGCTAGTCATTTGATGCGAAAGAAACGTCTTTTCATGTGACGACTATACAATGCAAGGGGAAGATTATAAGAAGGGGAAATGAAAGATGTAATGACCCGAGATTTTGGGAGCGTGTATACCTTCATGAGAGTACAAATGGCTACATTTTCCTAGTACAAATGTGTAAACCGTTAATCTTGCCATTTCAATTGTCCATGTACACTAAGTACTTAATTACTGATCATAAACTTATATATTATAATAAACCGGGTCCTTAGAATAATTTAAATATTTGTTTAATGAATCACATGACTTGTAGTATTGATAAATTCATAATAAATACCCTGTAAATTTTTAGAATAGATTAAATAATAATTTAATTGAGTATTTAGTGAATTACCTAACTTAATACATTAATAAATTAATAATAAATCATCCGTAGGGAATTTCTATATGGTCTCTTTATTAAATTTTCTTAGAATAAACCCTAGAACAATATGGAAGTGATAGATTTTACAAAACTCGTAAATTTATGATAATTACGAAAATGCCATTAGTTAAACTTAAGTTATACCACCTTTTTAAGTTTTATGATTTCTGGACATCATTTTCACACGAAACTCTACATACTAGTTCTTGGACACGATCTAACCACACACGTCAAATTTCAGCCCTTCGATCATCCTACAAATACCCTAATCAGAAATCGGGCCATAAGTGGGCCATCTAAACTCAGAACTGCCTCATTTTTGGTGTCATGCCTTAAAATTATGTGACCTATCTTATGAGTGGTGTGGATCTCTACACATACATCACTGTGGGACCACGTGCACCGCGTGCACGTTAGTGACGCGGTCAACCCGCGTTGACCGCGTGCGCCACGGAAGACCGGGCGTCTTCTTCGCCCGACGCTGCAACAGCAGCGTCCGCTGCCCATTGGACGGTCCACACCGTCCATCGCTGTGGGCCCCATCCTAAAATCCGTTCCGTCCATTATCTAGCCCCCTCTTAGGAATACCAAGGGAAGGATTTAATTTTGTGATCAATGACTTGTGTGGACTGCAAAATCGGTTGGAACCTAGAACTAAACGAGATAGAATGTACAAGATCGGGGCCGATCCTACGCATGGGTCCCTGAAACTTAAAAGGATTGTTTGCGTGGGCCACACCTACGTTTTTAACGGTTTACATAGTACCAAACGTTGATGTAGTGGGAGATCCGAAATCTTGATCTTTCCTTCTCCCACTCAAACTCGGTTACGCTCGTCCGGGGCTTCCGTACGCATTACGCCACCTCCAGCGTATTGGTGGGATATATAACTTGTAGTTGTCCCTCCCCTTCCCAAGAAAAACGTAGAAGGTGAGAGAGAGAGAGAGAGAGAGTCGTTAGAGAGAGAGAGAGAGAGAGCCATTAGAGAGAGAGAGAGGAGAGAAAGAGTTGACGTAGGGGGGGCTTCCTGTTGTTGGTTGCTGCTCCTGTTGCTGGAGCAACATTACAGAAAAGTAAGAAGAAGAAGAAAAAGAAAGAGAAAGAAAAGGAAAGAAGAAGAAAAAGAAAAAGGAATGTGAGTTTCTACCTCGTATCGTTTATACCATGTGTTTCAAATAAATTTTATTTTAACTTGATTTTTCATCTTAGAAGAAGGTGTGGTTGGTTTCAATTTGGTATTGATGCGATTCATGAGTTTACATCATGAGTATTTTGGGTTTTGTTTTAGATTGTGTTGATGAGATCCCATGTGAGTTTGATATTCAAATAAGGTTGTGTATGTGTTACTTGATTTTAAATCCTCTTGGAAAAGAGTAGAAGGATGGATGAATTGTTTGAATTATGTTGAAAAGTGAGTGACATACACCATGCACTCCATGAGATTGAGGACTCCAGTATGTGGTTGATTACTTGAGTTGATTTGGGTTGAGCACACGTGAGTGTTGCAATAGACCGCTGCTCCATTGATCGAGGCCGGTTGGGTGAGCACCCAAGTGTGTGCAACAGACCAACTACGCAGGCCAGGTGGAGGCTCCGTTGATCGAGGCCGGTTGGGTGAGCACCCAAGTGTGTGCAACAGACCAGCTACGCAGGCCAGGCGGAGGTGTGGGACAGTTCGTGATCCGAGTTGGCTATGCCGCTAGGGACCGATGTTCCAGATGATAGTGTTAACCAACTGGAGGTTCTACTGATAACCGTACAGAGATATTTGATGTGTGTTGGCTTGCATTGCATTACGTGCACATTATTTTTTCTTGGCTTGATTGATATATTTGGGGTTTGGATACTTGATGCCTTGTGGTTGAGAAGATTTATTTATGTGATTATATATATCTGATTACATGTGATAAACTGTACGAGATTTCTCACCGGCTTTTATAGCTGACGCAGTGTTATGCGATTAACCGTAGTGACAGGTGATGATTTAGAGGACTTCGAGGAAGCGGTTCCAGATGAGGAAATACTCTAAAAGATTTTTATTTGAATTAGTTATTTGATTTTGGGTTTGAAAGTATTGATGTAATAAGGCCCATTAGATGGCCATTAGTTTAGACAGTTTGAATCAATTTCATAGACCCATTAATTAATAGTTTAATTTTCAAAGCTTGGTTTAATTCAATTCTATATATTTGGTACCTTGTGAATGAAAAGGATAAAATTTTCAGTTGTGATTGTGAAGGATTCATCCATAACACCCTTGATTTCGAGATTTGAGCTATATGCTCGAGTGTCGAATTTTGGGGGCGTTACAAAAGAAGACAAAAGAATCCAAGGCTTGATTCTTACCCAAGAACATGGCAACCTCCATCATAAACTGATTGAAAGATCAGGCCCATTATTCCTACCCTTCCCCATAAACCAAATCTATCCTCTTTTTCACCTGCAATCCACATAAAAAATCCTACCAACCTCCCTTGATTCAGTATACCAAAATTCCAATACCAACTTCGTCAAAAGAGTGCAACAAACCTGCACAAAAATCTCAAACAGTTAAAGCACAATTGAAAAGAGGAAAATCTGAACATGATTGGTCTTATGATCTACTTCCCGAGCTTCTTAAATCCATGCACACCTCTCCACATGCATGGATGCAGATTTAAATGCAGCCACACATGGCAACATAGCATGTAAATAACACATCTAAGCCATGCATGATGCATCAGATGGGCCCTCTGTGTAGATGATCTGGCCCAAAAATCAGGTCAGTCAACTCATCAAGTGGCGACACATTTAGTTGAATCTTGACTGTTGCTCTTTCTTTTTTTCCAAACTGCCCATTATTTTTTGACAGATGAAACTTAAAACTGCCCATTAATTATTTCCATGCATGTGTGGCTCGCCCTATGAGTTGCTGGCCTGATTTTTAAGCCAGGTCTTTTAAATGGTAGAACCCACATGGTAGACAGCTTTCATGTTCCACAAGTAGCAAATGGCCATCAGTAGAGGTGCAACTTCCATATTATACAGCATGCTCTCAAGACAATTTGATAACATCTTTGAGAAAGCAAGTATCTTTTGGTGGTTTTACATATTGCTTGATAGGAAAACAACAAGCTCATATGCATATATGCCTATTTTCCACCTCTTGTGAATTGAGCATCCTACTCCAAGGGGAGCATGCAACTCCAAGCTTACATGCTACTTCAACATTATTGCGCGCTTTCTCGAAATTCAAGATGGATTTTCCTCTAAAAAACCCAATACTACCTCACTTACCTAGAGAAAAGAAGAAGACATGCAAACACACATGCACATGCAAATGGCAAGAAGGAAAAGAAAGAAAAATCAAACAAAGAAAAAGAAACTCATGAGAATTTAACTCTGTTTGTGTGGAAACTGAAATTGGAATTGATTGACCTACAACATATGACTTTTATTAGCTTACAACATGTGCATACCTGAGCCACAAACTCATGTGCAACAGCTCTGCCTGCTGCAGGTCTTCGTCTTTGTTGCCAATTTCCATCTTGCAATTTCTTCTTCTGCAACTGCAATGTCCGTCATAAGGCAGTCAAGAAATGCCCTGCCATAAGCAACGGGCTAAAATTCAGCCTATTTCGCAGACTTTATAGGGATTAAAAATACAAACTCATGAAATTTTTTTTTAAAGGAAAACTCAAAATACATCCCCAGTTCAGTCAATATGAATATAGTGGAGAGTTCTCATTACAAGAAATTAGAGGACTTAGTTTAGACGATACTTGCAAGGAAAAAAATTCACAAAGAAGCCAAAACCCTTGAGTTCCATATAAGTTCCTTCACATGAACCAAGGCTCTTTGTCCGCCCACCATTTTCTCTACAGCCCTATTTATTTTATTTTTTTAAAAATAAGATGGTGTTGCTAGCCGTTGGTGGTACATTCCCTGATAGATCAATCCAAGCTAATGCAAATAACGATTCATGGCTTATAGGGCCTAAATACTGAAATATTGTTGTTAAACAACCACGAATGACCTAAGGAAAGAAAACATGTATGCATAAATTGAGAAAAGAAACAAACATTAAAAAAAAATGGTGGCTAAACCACAAAAAAGGGGGTGAGGGTATCCTACAACTTACCATTGGCTGCAAAGGCCTTAAAGAAACTGCAGATGGAAAACGAAGAGCACCATGCAATAGATTGAGCTTGTGGAGTAGCCAGGTTAGGTGGAACTTCGGTTGGAATATTCTACATGAAATTCTGATTCACACCAGCCCATTTGGCTGCAGCCTAATGATTTAATAAAAACTCAAGAAGGAATGAAATAAAATAATAGTCTCACCTGATGGACAGCTTGGAGTAGACTTGTCTGATTTTTGGGCTGTGGCATAAACGTGTGGACCCACATGATGGACAACTTGGATTTTGGATCTTGGATCTTGGCATCAGCAAGGCTAAGGACCTTCACACCCAATCTATCCACTCTTAGAATTGCATCTTCTATGTGGTGATTGATACCATCTCTTGAAAGGATAGGAAATACTGCAAACATAGCATTCAATGACACAAAACATAAATGGTTGGCTTTAAAGTGGGCCACACACATCGTTACCATATGTCTAAAGGATATAAGACATGAGTGACTATAGAAAAGAAAAGATGGGTGCTTTCATGTCTAAAGGACTGTTTCAACCAATAAGAAATGAAATGGATTGGTGTTGGGAAAAGACAAAAATCCCAAAGATCTCCTTAGATATTCAACAAGAATAGATAGACTAATAGATGTAGTTTGATAGAAAGAAGGATAGTCCTCTTTGAAGAATATAAGCACACATGCAAGATCCAAACTATTCATCAGCTAGGCTCTATCATGTATGTGCACTGGGAAAAATGAATTCAAATTGGAAAAAAAAAAAAAAAAAAGGCTGGTCCTCTCATCTGTTTGGCCAAGTGAAAATGGAAGACTTAAGGATAATGGTCAATGTGTATATGCAACCCACCTCATGAGGAGTTGGCTTTTTTTTGGGCTTTGTTAGGATGGATCTGATAAATAGCTCGGACCTGGCACAAACTGCCACAATGGCACATGTTTGCATGTAAGATTTAGCTTAATAGGTACCCATAAATCTCTTCCTCCGTTACTCTACAGCAACACTACAATCTGGTGTCCTTTTCTTCTGAATTGATCGTTTCCATTTGGCATCTGCTCATTGTTAGAGAGGAGGCGGGTTTGTATCTTTTGGCTTCTGGAAGTTGATGGTGCACCCTCTCTGTCTCTTAAACCTGCGTTGAAAGCATGTTAATGGAGAATGAAAGGCTAAGATGAATGAAAGGTTACCACCATGTATCATATAACTAGTGCTTCATGCTTATATGTAATGCAATCATTGCTTACTGTTCTTTCCAACAATAATTTCTGTTTTACATCAGGGATTTTTTTTTCTTTTCCCCCAATTTCTGTTACTTCTGGCTACCACGGTGTGATTAGCATCAAGTTCTCTTCATCAGGACTAATATGCAGAAAATAAACTTAAAAAACTAACATACAGCTAAAATATAAATTCTGGGTTTTTCCTACAAGAAGTGTCAATGTATAGTGCATTATCATTACACCACTAATCAAACCCAATTCGTTGTATTATCATTCACAAACAAATGCATCGTATATATTCTAATAGCATTGAGTTAAACCTCACATCCTCTGTGTTTATGTACTCGATGGGTAGCCTTTTGATGGCAGATAACCCTTTGACATCATTCCTGAACATTTCGAAAGTGTAAAAATCCATGAAGAGAGCATAAGATAGTTCACAAGCAACGTAACAGATGCTTTGAAGTAGTGAAAAATTTACCTGCTAGGACTATACATAGGGCTTGCAGGAGATTATGATGGGGATGTTGGTGAATATGATGGTGAAGTTGGGCTGCAATAAAAGCAAATATAGGAGTTAAGTATATGACAAATAAAGGGAAGATAAAAAGAAAAAAAGAAATCATCCCATTGAATATTGAATAGCTCCAAACTGTCCATTTCTTTCATACACACGTGGCCCATGTGGTGATATGTGACCATGCCAGCCTGATTTTCAGATTATAACACATACATGGTGGGGACACTTAATGAACAGTCCAGATCTTGCACCATGGTCCTTATGTGATCATTTCTCCTCATGTTTATGGTCTATATGTATGTATCAAAGATGACTAAGCATGCTATATAGGTATTTAATATACATTGATTACTGACAAGAATGACACTCTTATATCTCAGAACTGAAAAATCAGACCTTAATATCAACCACGACATTTTGCAGAAAGCAGGTTTTTTGTGTCATCTCTTCAATTTGCTTCTCATTTTCTTCAAGATACACATCTTTAGCTTTTAAGCTTTTCATATTTACCTCCAGGATGGACTCTGCAGCCAATGCTGATAGGATCATAGAACATATATTAGAAAAAAAGGGACAAATTGTAGGTTCAAACAAACTTAATTTGGTTAACAATATTAACTTGTGTAGATATCGCAGGTACACGAACCAACTAATAAACTAGAAGCAAGAAGGTCAGCAACTCCATTCTATAAATAAACTACACAAATTAGAAAAACAAAAAGGAAAAAAAATGTTACCATTTTAATACCTTATAGATTCACTTGACATTTGAACATAGCGCCAGTCATCACTATCACCATACTCTGCCCAAACCTGACAGTATACAAAGCAAACCATGTGCACCATTCAACCATGGGCATTCAACCCCCACTGTTTCCTGTCATGTGGCCCACTTGTGTGATGTTGGGTCCGCATGCACTAAGAAATTGTACACATTGGGCACTTTGACTTGAGTTAAACTTCCCCAAAGGTGGGCCCCACTTGAAACCAACAATCACACATTGATGTACTGATTGGCCAAGTAGATCTATAGATTATGACAAGTAACTCTGCTGTTTGTTTTGTAGTGCAATTTTCCTTAGAAATAAAGTTTCACTTTCTTCACCACAATTGGGATTTTCCCCTTCCAAGTACTAGATAATACCTTCTAGTATAAAGCATTGCACTATCATATACATATGCATCTAACCACATTAGCAACATAAACTAGACAACCTGCTCAATAGACTCACCTTTAAAAACCCATATACAAACATCATAAATACAAAAAAAGCTCTGTTGCAGTAATCGTCATTGGTGAATCAACTTCACCTGTTACAACATCCTTGCTTACTATATGCATTCTCTTGCAACAGCCATAGCTGCTACATGCATTCACTTGCCACAGTTGCTGCAACAGCTTTACCTACACCCGTTGTAGCTTTTCCTACAAGCATTCATGTCTTTGCTGAATAAAAATGAACAGAACAAACATATTTGAATTCTCCCAGTGTGACGATCCTACCCTAAGTGCAACAAGAAATGGGTGGACTGCAACCGTCTTGGGGCTTTGAAGAAAAAAAATGGAAAAACCCCATTTCATGGAACAACAACCCATTTCAAATAAGAAAAATGAAAAAAGTAGAAGAAGAAGAAAAAGAAAACCATTACTCCAACATCATTAAGACAGTTGAACCGGTACAAATCAGCGGTCGAACTGGTATAAACCATTCAGTTCTATCTTATTTATAATATTTAAAGAGGAGAAAACCATTACTCCTCAGGTATTTTGAACAAGTGCTAATAATATTTAAAGCTATGTTCCCCTGCATACTAGAAACACTAGAAAAGAAAAATAAGATCAGAAAATATGATGAATGGCCGGAACACATACTAGGGCATCAAAGTGCACTCAATTACTAGATCAGGGCTGTTCATCAGGTGAGCCTAAGGTATCCCTGCCAAGACCCAAATATCAGGCTGGTCAGCTCATCAGGTGAGCCCACTTAAATTTTAGGTCCCAGAACATGTGGTGAGGCCCACCTAATGAATGCCAATATATTGCAGACAGTTGCGTGATGACCACAGGTAGGTTATGGGCATGTGAACGTAAAGCAAGCTCAGCATGATTCAAATGAGCAAAATGCTAGTAATGTGCATATCACAAGTGAGAGCATGGAACATGAGCAACACCCAAAACATTCATCAGGTGGGCCCCACCATGAACATTCGACATGGCTAAAAGATACTCCAACATTCTCAAATAGAGGATTGTACAAGTCCCATCAATGAATTGCCATTTTCCTTTCGTTCTTTTGTCCTTGCCTGCAAATATGCATGCCAAGGCCAAGCACAGAGAGAGAGATGATACATATCAAATAGTGACGAGGGAACGAAGGCAGATGGATTGAGATCGGCATTAAAATGGATGCCAAACATGATAAGACTTGTGTGTTGAGTGGTTGCGTAGCAAATTAAAAAAAAAATCATATTAAAAGCTAAATCAAATATCATAACATTAAAATTGCTTGGCAATACAAAGAGCAAAGTGTACTTGCAATGGGCAAATATTTGAAACTTATAAAAAAATTTCAATGTAGTTGCCCAGAAAAACAAGGCATCCTTAACCAAGAAAGAAAGCAAAGGGAAAAACCACTTGCCGATCTTGGTTCAGTACTTGAGTTCAATGCATTGACTGAAATCATTTCATGATGATGAGGCTCATGTCCATATACTGCTGAGCACAGTTGGTCAGGCAGGTTGATTCGCTAGAGCTGAACTTGCTGCCCGGTGTCCCAGTAATGCACTTGTCCCAGCATACATTCGTAAGCTTCCCCACCATTTCGGTTATCATGGCCCGCTCTTTCTCTTGCTGCACAAACCCAAAAAAGTGTCCGGTCAAACAGTCCGAGAAATATACATATATAATATGCTTTAGAAGGAAAACAAAATCTTCAGATGAAAAATCCTAGGACATTCACCTCTTGCACGTTGTGTATAGATATCGATAACTAGAGTTTCGTGCAATTAGGTTTTGCATAATACTATTGATAGCCAGAGTTTTGCTAAGCACACTGACAACTCTCTCTGCATAGCCACATGTGAAGGCACTTGTGTGCCATGTAATGACCCTCAATCAGGTGGGCCACGAAGCGCCCAGTGACCTGGCTATGAAACCAGGCTGGTCAGCTAATCGTGTGGGCAATGTGTACACTGAATGCAGCCCACTTGATGACTCATCCCGCTGACTTCTTGGACAGGTTATCAACATGGTGGGGAGAGCCAGATACACAGGACTCCCCTCGAGATGACGATGACAACAATGCGTGAGAGAAATGCTAGGCCATATAAATATATGCTTAAATAAGGAGGGTGCCTTTCTCTTTGATGTAGTTTCTTTGCAGCTATGGTTGCATTCCATTTCCTTTGATATATTTTTAATAGATACATTACATATTGGGAAAAAGAAAACGAACAAAAGTCTTGCATATGATAATATTGAAGTTCCATGCACGAATTAAACTCTTAGGCCCTGTTTGGTTGCCACTTAAAAATGAGTTTCATCTCATTTTAGTTAACAGTAATAATGCACCAGAGATGATAAGGCATCGGGTATCAGTATCGGGAAATTCAAAATTAGGCTTTTATGAGCATATTGGCCCCGTATTGGTGCCGATACGAGTATGATACGGATATGATACGGATATGAGCATATTGGCCCCGTATCGCGTATCGTCTCATGCCGATACGGATATGATACGGCCAACACTGATATTCATATCTAAGCTAATGCATATCGAGATGAAATCAATTTTAGGTGGCAACCAAACAGGGCCTTTTTTTTTTGAAAGATAAAAAAAGGATTAAAAAAAGGGGCCCTGTAGTTCAAAGCATTTAACTTTTAGAATCAATAGCAACTCTGTACTCCATACAAACTGTTATTAATTATTATATTGATAGTAAAGATGGTAAAATTTCAGATCATCATGAATTGATAGTCAATAGAAAACAATCAGAAAGGAACTCAACCAAAAAAATACTAACAATAAACTTGGCCCAATTGCAAAAAAGATGTCATAGAGTCTGTCCAAAATGACAAGACAGAAGGGTAATTAAAGATCAGATTCATGACTTGTACAGTTATATGAGTCTCACATAGTAACTTGGGCTCAAAACCAAGACCTCAATGTTGAAATACGCCCTGCCTAACACTCAGCTACAAGCTAAAGGCTCAAAAGCTGAATTCCCATTCCACTGGAGAATCAAATCATTCACATTTACTTAAACGGGGAAAAACTAAACTTGCCCTCTGACCCACATGAAAAGCATTTGGGAATAGAAGAATTATACAATCCTTGATCCAATATGTATCCTTGGGCATTAAGTTAGGCAAACGGTTTGATGATCAAGACCATGGACGGCCTCACTGTGGTCCGTGGATAGACCATCCCTAGAAAATCACCCTTATGGAATAATTCTAACCCTTTGATCAGTGGCTGCAAATATACAGACCAGAAAAAAGCAACAGTTCACATGAAAATGAAGGCCAATGATTGGGTTTCTAGAATCTTCCAATATGGAAGAATTTTGCGGCATTGTCCATCCACACTGGGTCCCATCAGATCAATGATCTGGATCACCAAAACATGACCAGACTTGTAGAACTCAAAGCCAAAGGATACCATGTATATCCACGAGCCAAGGATCACATAATTCCATTTTTTTTTTTGCATAAACCAACATACAGTTAAATGTTTAATCTCACCTGTCAATCTAAGCCCTTGAAGTTTAAAATTCCACAAAAATCATTTCAACTGGACTGACAAGTGCGCAACTTTAACTCAAACATGACTGCACGTAACTTTAGTATCAATTCTAAGTTACAGATTGAGAAAATATACAACTGTAATCAGCAAATACTTACTTTGATGATGGAGAGTTCATAAACAACATATCAACATCTCAAGCATTATCAATCTAAAACTAAGAAGTAGAATGCTGTTATGACATACGCGCTTCATGGAACTCCATGAGACGCCGACCAAAACATCACCACCATACGGGCATAAACATGGCACATGAGCACGATAATCCAAACATTGGCGTGCAAATGGATGGCCAACCCAAAGTTGAGTGAAAGCCATGCTGATTAAACAGCTATGGTCATTCAATCACACCAATTTTCTAAGTATGGTCCATCAACTGGCGACCAACCAGATAAGTGAATCCCCATCACCACACTAAGATGTCACATTTCCGTTGGATCACACTTCATTGACTGCATGTTACAATTCCATGAAACAGATGCATCCTAGTAGCATTCGTTGAATTGAAAATACCCATTACTCTGCAAATTCTTAAAAGCAGATTTCACACCATTTCATGAAATCTCGTAGCCAATACAAACTCAGCAGAATGAGATTGGCCTTTCGAGTTCTGAGACCGTGCTTGGATGTCCATTGGGTAGAGGTGCACCCGTATGCTTTTCAATCCAAATGTCAAGCTGGAGCGGAAAAGACGGAAAAAAACCAAATCCCACCCAACGCTATTCCAGTCTTGATTTTGCCAAACGGGCCCAAAATACCACAATTCCAAAATTTAAAAAACATATTTAACAAAACAGAAAAACCCATTACTCCATACATCCTAAAAATCCTTCTTCCATACCATTATGCGATTTTCTTTTTCAGTTCACACTAACATACATTAACCCCAAATCCAACATCCAGTTCAGAACATTGAAGAAAGGTGCAATTACAAGACAGAGAAAAAATCCAAAGCATCACAAAATCCATCAATGAAGAAAACCCAAATCACAAAAAAGAGGAGAATAGCATATAAGCAATCTGTAATCTAAGATTAGAAGAACAGGGTTATTTTGCAAATTTCAAATAACGAAAGAGGGTGATAAGCAAAAAATAATAATAATAAAGAAAGAAAAGAGATGTTTTTTAATCTTTTTACTTCGAGAAATCGCTGCAATTCGGCGGAATCCAGCGATGAAGAATCCATTTTCCGATCTCTCTCTCTCTCCCTCTCCAAAACCCTAAAAAGCCTAAAACCCTTCTTAGAGAGATACCTCTGTGGCAGCAAGATTGAGAGAAGGATCATCGATTTTGGGGAAAACCCTTTGTGGCAGCAAGATTTGAGAAAGAAGGATCACCGAAGTTGGAAAAAACCCTCTTGTGGCAGTGAGATTGAGGTAGAGGGAGAGAGGGAGAGGAAGAAGAGGGAGAGGAAAAAAGAGGAAGCGTGAGTGGGTGAGTGGAGCTGCGTGAGGGATTATTTTGGGGGAAAATAAAAAATTCCCCCCTTTTTTTAGTACATCCCGCGCGGTAGGCGAGAGCAAATGTGATCTTTGGCTCGTGGGGCCCACCATGATGTATGTGGTTTATCCAATCCGTCCATAAATTTTGCAATATTTTATCCAAGCCATACGACAAAAATGAGTCAGAGCAAAGCCCCAAGTGATCCACACCAAAATTATTTGATAGGCACTTAAATCTCCACTGTTTACTACGTTGTGGTCCACTAGGACCTTCAATCCACCTCTTTTTTGGGATCATGAACTAACATCAGCAACCAAAATATATGGACGGCTTAGATAGAACACACACATTGTGGTGGGACCTATAGAGCGCCTTAGGATAAGCCTAAAACATTAGCTACAACAAAGGCACAACCTTTTAGCTTAGGATTTAATCCGTAGCAATATTACTACGGATTATATCCTTAGCTGAAAACGCCTATAATCCGTAGCCTTTGCTCATTTTTTTGGTAGTGGATATTGGTCATAACCGTTATTATGGCCCCCATAACAGCTGTTATGATTTTTTTATTTTTTTTGTGAAAAAAAAAATCCTATTTCGACCCCATTACAGGACCACTATGGGGCTGCTATGACTTCATAATGTGTAACGGTTACCACCTAGATTACATAACGGCCATTACAGAACCATCTTAGAATCTCCATCTCTCTCTCTCTCCCTCTCCCTCTCTTTCCAGTTTCCATAATTGATCATCATTCTAATCTAAACCTCCTTATTCTTACCTAATCTAATATAAACTCTCACCAACAAACACCATTCTATTCCTTTCAACCACTCAACAATCTCTTAGAATGATTGGAGAGTGATACTTGGCCGG
The DNA here is from genome assembly GCA_003013855.2 of Liriodendron chinense. NCBI lineage: Eukaryota > Viridiplantae > Streptophyta > Magnoliopsida > Magnoliales > Magnoliaceae > Liriodendron > Liriodendron chinense. The sequence goes on from PVNU02000710.1 coordinate 54,746, forward strand.
AATCATGTAATTAAGAAATTTGAGCTCTGTGATTTCACCTCGATCTATGAGTGGCATCAGAAGGAGAAGGAGAAGAAAAAACAAATGACTACAGAAGTGAGTCAAGCTGCCATCAATCACTTTTTAAAGTAGACTTAGTAAGGGATCCATGCATCTTCATGTGATGAGTTGATTATGACACTGCTTTATTTGGAGTATTAGTTCTTAAATTAGTAATTTAGATTAAAAGCTCAGTGTTAAACTTCTGTTCATCCTATGGCATTTTATCTCAACCTGGGGCAATTGTAAACTATGCCAGTAAGCAAAGTGCAATGTACTTGCACATACCGAGAATTTCACTATGGACATGCAGTCACAACTTTCTTTTCAGGTAAAATGTTCCTTAATGTGATCTGTGATTCGTTTTTATTTTTAATTTTATATTCTGTTGTTTCTTTTGTGGCTTTTATAATTCTGGAAGAATCCTTCAGTATATAATTCTTTTGTGGCTTTTTTAAAATGTTTCTTTTTTTTTCCTTCAAGTCTGAGGAAGTAGCGTGCTTTTGGGTACTTCAAAACGTAAAGCTGCTACGTGTGTGAAGATTTAAGAAAAGATCTTAAACACCCAATCACTTAAGACTGCAGAGCCCCTGACTCTTCCAGCAATCTTAGACTGCAGAGCCCCTGATTCTTGTAGTAACGGAAAGGAGCCCACATGCCCCTTTTCAAATGCATCACTACCTACCTCTCTCCCCACTCCACATTCATTTCTCACCCTCAGATTACTCCATGAAAGGGACACTGATTGGACGGTGAGGAGCCCACCACCCACCTCAGTGGCGAAATTTCATTGGTGGGGCCGTACTCTGTGAGAGGTGGGCCCGGGCGAGTGCATACGTGTTTTTTTTCGCATTTGTCCCTTGCTAACTTACGTAACCGTTCTGATAGGAGAATATATGTAGTCCAGTTGTAGAGAGGTCATTGGGCTGTCATCTTCATTCTAGGAAAGTGTCTAATCCAGCGTTAGAACTATGAGAATATTTCACTTATAAATCCCATCCGAGCCATCCAAACAGTGGGCCCCACCATGAAGATGAACTATCCAAAAATTCCTGTGCATTCCAAACAAATTCCTGTGCATATGATGGTAATTAGCAACTTATATATGTACGAATTGTGTTTATGGTGACACGAACTGTAATTTTTGGTCATGCAACAACTTCACATCTTTCAATAACAGGGGTTTTGTCAAAACATGTAGAATGGTTAAATGCGTAAATGATTAGGAGACAGACATTTGGTTCATTTTTTCTTTAATTCTACTATTACAGATGGATCACCTATTGGACAGCTTGGGTGTGTAGTGACTTTGATCTTGATAGAAAATGGGCTGCCTTTTAAATGCATCCCTGATTAGCCAACCTCAATTGTTTCCTCACCTGTATATATTGTATTTGTATATACTGATTGCTGTGATGACTTTTGTTTTCCACCTATGTAACTACAATCCCTACTACAAATTGAGCTAAATTGGGCAGCATGGGACCCATTTCTAAATGTCTACATGACCTATCTCAAATGGTGGGCCTCACTACGATACAGTAGCTACGAATGGACAATCAAAAGCCAAATTTGATTGCATATGTAGTGCTTGTTGCTTTCTTTCTTTTTTTTCATTTTTTCATACAACTTATCAATGGCTCTCTTCTTGTACATGTGGCAAATTGCACAAGATCAGAGTTGTCAAGTCAGCCATCTTGGACAATTTTAATAAAATGTGCAACTTTTGGATAGTGTCCCACCTGAAGAACAGTTTGGATCACCGGATTGTTGCAATTTACATCTTACTATTGTGTTGTAATGTCGTTAACACAGATTTGAGAATGATGTCTTTGAAATTCTCCTTAATATGGTTTTTTTTATTCAGATTAAGATTTGTTAATTATGATAGTTTGTGTCAATTGTGAAGCAATGATGAAATCAAATATTCTCAACAGCAAAAGCATACAATTGTAAAATTCTAGAACTGATAACATTTGCTTGAAGGATTTCATTTGGAATTCTCATGGATGTAATATTAAGATTTGAAATTTTTATGCTTTTTATCAAATGCCTTGGAAGAAAAACATCTAACAACAGCATTAGTTTTGTTTTTGAGAGAGAGAGAGAGAGATTGAGAGAAAGAGAGAGAGAGAGAGAGAGAGAGAGAGAGAGAGAGAGAGAGGTTGCTCGTCTTTGATATTCTAGTGGATTTTGATGTTTCAAAATATTAATTGCTGTTTTTTTTTTTCTTCAACTGATGAGCAGAGAAACATGGCATACATCTGTAAGCTAGAGGCATGCATGTACTCAATCAAATAAGACTGAAGTGATCATTACTCGAGATAATATGTGCTATACAAACTAGTTAAAACAAATAAAATTCCCATCACCCTTTGCAAAAGAGAGACGAAGATTTTGCTTTGTAATAATCATGTTCTTCCTATGGCATATGAATTGCTTTACACCAAATGCTTGTGTACCATTTCAGTAATTGTAAGATATGGTTTGATTGCAGTTATTTATACTGATGTGATGAGTCATTCTCATTCATGTAGACCTCTATAGCATTTACTAGCCTAGCGATTGCAGCTGTATCAACTCTTATTGTAAGTTACTTGATCTTATCTCACTCATTGTCTTTTTACAACACTTTTGAGTTGTCACAAACAAGGCACTCTGCAATCTGCATACAGATGTGTAACATATTTAAAATATTAATTGCTTAAATACTGTATCAACTCTTATGAATTGCTTTAAGGAACTTTTCTAGGTGCACGTGTGGCCATGCTTAAATGCTAACGGTTTTTTTTTCTTATTCTAAAGCAACGCCGACGGTCATAAACCGTCGGAAATTCCGACGGCTAATCACCGTCGACAATTCCGATGGAGTGGAACCGTCGGAATTTCCGAAGGCTTACGACCGTCGGAATTTCCGATGGCTAATCACCGTCGAGAATTCCGACGGTGTGTAGCCGTCGGCATTTCCGAAGGTTTACGACCGTCGGAATTTCCGACGGCTAATCACCGTCGACAATTCCGACAGCTCCACAACGTCGGAAGTTCCGACGGTCGAGCGACGGCCCATAACCGACGGAAAGCAATTGTGACGCCCCCTTTCCCGACGGTCCATCCAGACCTATTAGGGAAAGCCATTTGCCGACGGTTTTCGGCCGTCGGGAAAAGTCATTTTTCTGGTAGTGAGTGGAGATTGAACGGCTACCATTGAAGCCTTCTTAAGGCACACCTTGATGTTTGTTTGCCATCCAGACCTATTTGGATGAAGGGGAAAACATAAATACCCACTTGATTCAAAACTTCCTGGACCCCAACTCGGCACCACAGGAGGCAGCGTGCTTAGGCACGCTAACCGAGAATGTGGCCCACCCCATGGGTCCGACCGTGGAGTATCTGTTTTATCTATGCCGCCCATCTGTTTTTCCATATTATTTTAGTCCGTGGGCCCTCCAAGAAAAGATGAGGCAATCCAAAGTTCTGGTGGATGACATTGTAGGAAACAGTGGTCATTGATGCCCACCTTTGAAACCTTCCTTGGGGCCATTGTAATGTTTATTTATCCATCCAACCAAAGGTGATGGGGCCCAACTTTGAGTCCCACCTTGATGGATGCTGGGTATACCTTGTTGTTCTTCTTGGCAGGGCTGTGGGCCTAGTTTTGGGTGGGCCACACGTAGGAAATGGTGGTGATTGAATGCCTACCACTGAAACTTCCTAGATCCTACGATAATGTTTATTTGTTATCTAACCTATAGGCAGGGCTCACCTTAGTGTATATATTTTATCCAGATGTCCCAAGTCAGACAGACTTATCGTTGGGCTTGATGAAAACCCTCCAAATGAATGGACCCCACCAGGTTATGTACAAGATGGCCTTAGGACCACCTTAGTGTATGTATTTATGTATCCATGTCGTTCATTCTATGGACCCACCTTGACATTTGTTTGTCCAACTAACCCCTAATTGAAACATTACATAGATCTGAACACATGAAAATCCTTAAGTATGCCTGGTCCCAAGTAATAAGGTTCACCTTGTTAACTCACCCTGTTGAACCGTCTTGTCAATTCACCTTGTTAACTCACCATGTTGACCCGCCTTGTCAACCTGCCTTATTGACTCACCATGTTGACTGATCCTGGTAATTCAGCTTGTTATATACCCATATGACTCACCCCTCCTACCCTTGTACCCAGCTATTAGGACCACAGTGTCCTGTGTATCTCATCCACATCGTCCATTTACCTTTTGGGACGAGTGTGAGGTCCATCCTTAGTGTTGGTATATCACCTAGGCCATCCACTGTCTGGAGCCTATCTTAATGTATGGGTTAGATCCACCGTCGTTTTGTGAACCTCATCGTGTTGTTTATCTAGCTATCTCAAGATTACCATATCATTTGTCTCTGTCATGTTGTTCGTCTATGTTGCAGCCTATCTTACGGTATGTGGCTCATATCCGTGCCGTCCTTCTATGGACCACCCGTTGATAAGTATCTCGTTTGTACTATCAGATCATGGGGCCCAACATGATTTTGTGTATTTTATTCTTGTCGCCCGAGTAGGGTTTACACCTTCAATGTGTCAGCTGTGCATCTAATTATTCCCTTTCCTTCTAGGTCATCCTAGTTTTTAGGCTTGATCCACATCGTCCGATTGTTGTTCCCTCTGTGTTGTTGTATACCGTCCATCTATGATCCTACTTCTTTATATTAGCTTTGTATTATAAGTGAATTATCTTTTTATGTTGTTTTTAGTATGTCTGTTGCCACACGTAATATTGTTTGGAATACTCCTATGCGATCTATATACTATATGCTTCGACGACCACCATGCATGTGTAATGAGTATGCATCCTGAATCACCATTGTTAGTTGGGGACCACTAGGGTATAAACGCATTCATAAAGCATTCGAGATGTATTCACGTAAATGTAATTCACGTGCTCTCTATCACAAACCTCTCCAATAGATATGGGACTATTCGAGGATAGGAGTTTATCATGCTGGCTTACACTGTATGGTAGGAATAACTTAGTATACCTTGTAGCCCTTGATGCGAGATTCCCTGGCTAGCGACATCTGGCACTATGACTCGATCATTCATATGTGTCCCCTCATCTTAATCATATCTCAAATAGGTTGGACTAGATTGCGTTATTGCCATCGCGGTAGATTGACTACTTGTTGTCACTCATACTGTATACTTGACTCATGCATCATGAATGCTTGGCTCATCTGATTGTCTTGTATCAACCGGCCATAGCGGTCGCAATTGTCGTGCAGTTCATTGCCAGTTGACGGTGACATTGTATTTGAGACCCTATAGTTTTATGGTGCTCTTTGGAGACTTGCACGGGCACGTCATCCCGCGTTTGTATGCATGGTTGCATTTCGCATCGTCTGCTTGTGCCGCACATAGTATGGTTATTACGTTGCAACCACAACTCCATCGTGGTTTGCAGAACATCGAAAATATGTGATCTTTAAACTGGATGCTAAAGATGTCCCTGGGTGGAAGTCCCTGATCCCGTTGGTACCAAGGTGGGTGCTCCATTCAAGGACCGGGTGGTTTAATCATACACCAGTATGCCGAATATCAGACGGCGGTGTTTTCCACTGCACGTGGTCAGTTTGGAAGGAGGTCTGACCTAACCTGCCGAAAGAGTGTTGGCAAAGTGGGTTGAGTTTGACCAGCTGTGAGTAGGTCCGCTATTGTACCGGATAGGCTTTGGCATTCTACTAATGAGTAGTGAGGTATGTGAGACCTCAGTGATATTTTGTTTCAGAGATGGTATTGGTATCAGCGATATGACTGATGTTTTGTATGGTATTAGACGGTCCTGACATGGGCGGGTGTGTTGTTGGCGAGGCCGTAAGCCTGGGCGAGCTACAACACTGGGCGAGTTACCAGTTCCCAGTCCTGCATTGCTTAGGCGATCGCGACATGACTGTTCATATCTGGACCACTGTACTGAGAGGTGGTGATTTGCATACATGCATTGGATCATTGTATGTGACATTAGGCCCTGTAGGCCATCGCATAGTATGAGTATATGGCCTTGGTAGGCTGGTTCCTGTATTGCACGCTTGCATAGCCATGGTAGGCTAGTTATCTGTATTACATGCTTGTATAGCCGTGGTAGGTTGGTTATTCATATCACATGATCGTGTAGCCTAATTAGGCTAAGTTTTGGTTTAGATTTCTCATTATGCTTTACTGCTTACTCTGATATTTATCATGCTTGTCATACGTATTGTACACGCACACACGCACTCACAAAGCTTCGTTGGAAGCTTATGGGCGTTTGTTGCGCTGCAGGTTATACCAGAGTGTATCAGCAACGTTGGAGTTGGGAGTGCAGTAGCAGGAGGTGCCGGATTGTGCACAATTTTTATATTTACACATTGTGCATTTCCTTTTCAGTACTGTATGTAAACGAAATGGCTTAGTGGAAATATTGTGTTTGTCTTTGATGGTACTCATATGGTGATGCTCATGTTTCAAAAAAAAATTCAGATCCTAAAATCCTCCTTGTGATATCCTAGGATCGGAACCTGGCGTGTGGGGTTAGGATCCGAGATCGGGGTACTATGGAGGCGGCCTCTGAATTCGGGTTACGGCGAATGGAGCGTGACATGGGGCCCACTTGATGTCAACTGTCCATTATGAGGGGCCGCACTTTTATGTGGGCCATCCATCATGTGAATCCCACTATGTCCATTATGTGGGCCCACTTTGATGTGGACCATTCTTTGTGTGGGGCCCCACCTTCATTATGGGTCGTTCATCATGTGAGCCCATCTTTGATATCAACTAACCATCATGTGCGCCCACCTTCAATGACTATCATCCATCATATGGATCCCGCCTTTGATGTGGACTGCCATTTAAATGGAACCTACTTGATGTGCATGTTCCGTCATGTTGGGCCACACTTTGATGTGGGACATCTATCATGTGGGGCCTACCTTTGATGTGAACCTTTCATTATATGGGCCCACCTTGATGTGGGGCCCCACTTCAATATGAGTCATTCATTATGAGGGGCCTATCTTTGATGTCCACCATCCATCATGTGGTTCCTACCTTTGTTGTGGACCACTATCATGTGGGGCCCACATCAAGTAGGTAGTCCATCATGTGGGACCCATTTGATGTCCACATTCATCATGTAGGTCCCACCTTGGCTGTGGACTGTCCATCATGTGGGGTCCAACCTTCAATACGGGTCATTCATCATGTAGGCCCACCTTTAATGTCAACCTTCCATCATGTGGTCCCACATTCAATATCCATCATTCATCACTTGTATCTTACCTTTGTTGTGGACCATCCATCATGTGGGCCCCACCTTTATTGTAGACCATCTATCATGTGAGGCCCACTTGATGTGGATAGTTCATCATGTGGGACCCACCTTTGATGTCCACCATCCATCATGTAGGTCCCACCTTTGTTATGGATCATCCATCATATGGGGCCAAACCTTCAATATGGGTCATTCATCATGTGGTCCCACATTTAATGTCAATCTTCCATCATGTGGTCCCACATTCAATGTCCACCATCCATCATGTGGGTCCCACCTTTGCTATATATGAACTGTCCATCATATGAGGCCCACTTGATGTGGATAGTCCATCCATCATGCAGGGCCACATTTTAATGTGGGTCATCCATCATTTGTGACCCACCTTTGGTGTTCATTGTCAATCATGTGGGGCCTAACCTTAAATATGGGTTGTTCATCATGTGGGCCTACCTTTGATGTCAACCTTCCATCATGTGATCCCACCTTCAATGTTCCCCATCCATCATGTAGGTCTCACCTTTGATGTGGGTGTTCATCATGTGGGGTCCACCTTTGATGTGGGCATGCATCATGTGGGTCCACCTTAATGTGGAAACCCTCCTTCAATATGGGTTGTTCATCATGTGAGCCCACCTTAGAGATATTCTAAAAGAAGAGAAGAGGGCAAGATGGGAATTACTCAAAAAGTTTAAGGGTAAACTTGTCTAAATATTAATAAAAAATGTCTACCCGCTTAAGCTAATTAAAGCTCTTATAAAAAAAAGTGACCTCCCCATCACTTATTATTTAAGGGCATTTTTGCTAGTTTCTAAGAAAATAAGCACTAAAATGAAAGCTTTACCAAACGGTATATTTTCATAATAAGAGTTTTTTTCTTTTTTCTTTTCTATTTGCCAAACGCCCACTTATTTATAGTTACTGACTTGAAAGTACAAATATATTCATAATGGATATAATAAACGCCATAAGAGTTAATGTCTCACGTGGTTTTTTATGTGTATTCTGTAATGCATCATGATGATTGCACCTCATGGGGTGTTGATGTCACCAAGTTTTGTAGGCCCCACCAAGGTATATGTGTCATATCCACACCTTCCATCCATTTGGAAAGATCATTTTAGGGCATGGACCCCAAAAGGAAGCAGATCCAAAGCTCAAGTGAGAGTCGTGAGACACACCACAAAAAGAAGTGGGGATTGATCGTCTACAATTGAAAACTTCTTGGGAGTTACAAAAGTTTTGGATCAATCTGATATTTGTTTTTTTCCCTCCATCTATGTCTGTCTGACCTTATGAACAGTTGGATTGCAAATTATAAACCTTATGTTGGGCTCTAAGAAGGTTTCAACAGTGGGCGTCAATTCCCCCTGCTTTCTGTGGTGGGGTCCACTTGAGCTTTGGAGCTGCCTCAATTTTGGTCCCATATCCTAAAATGATCTCTCAAAATGGATGGACGGTGTGGAAATAACATATAAATCAAGGTGGTGCCCATGTTCGACTTAAACACATCTATAATCGGTCACTAGAATCTTCCAATCGGGGAGCATTTTGAGGCATGATCAGCCAATGGGCCCCACCCGGGGACAAAGGAATCCCATTTTAGGGCACGTGAAACCCTGAATTGTAGAGGAACTGGCCTCCCCTATCCTCTCCTGTAGTGTTAATTAGAGCTGGGCACAAACCAAACCAGCTTGAAAGCTTGGCTCGGATTGGTTTGAAAAGCTCGACTTGGATTGATTTGAATAGACGTTTAAACCAAACCAAGCCTTGGAGTCAAGCTCGTTTGAAAAGCAAAACAAACTCAAACTAAGGTAGTTAGTACCTCAGCTCAGCGTGAAGCCCGGTTTCATTTAACTCATTTCATTCTGCTTGATTTAGCTCGTAGATTGTAAGCACACTTGATCTTTGGATATGATTCCATTTCATGAATCCATTTTAGGATCTTGTCGTAAAATGATATGTAAAAATGGATGGACTACATGAAATTTTCAACCAAACCAATCGTGGTGCAAACCAAATTTTTTCTAGAGCAAACCAAACTCAAGCGCATGGGTCAGATCGAAACCCAAACCAAGCTGATTCCCAAACTAGGGTGGCACAAAAACAAGCTAAACCAAATAAGGGCTAACTTGGCCCAGCCGGATTGCTGCCCACCTCTAGTGTTAATCAGCAAATGGACCCCACACAGCAATGCTCCAATGATCATTGAATCAAACAGTTGGAAAAAAAAAATCGTAGTCCACATTCAATGGTAAGAAGTGATCGGAGTAGTTGGCACATATTTTCAGACCATTGCCAAGTCAAGGTGGTGCCCACCACGTTGATGGTGCTTATCACAATGTGGGAGAGTCATTCATTACGTGGTCACACATGCTAGACAACACACGCCAGGACCTATACTTATTAGGTGGGCATTTAATGTGGACCGTTGGCTAGACTGATGCTGATGAGCCCTATGTAAGAAATCTTATATTGCGGAATATATAGGATCTTGCTATGCATCAGATATGGAGATCGAATAACTGGAATAAAGACATACCTGTCTGGTGTGCCATTGTGAATTAGAGATTTAGATCTTCCTCTCCTGGGATTGCTGTAGAGAAAACCTTAGATGAGGGTTGTTTTCAGTGTAATCCCGGATTGGGGACCCAGCACCCTTTAAATAAGGTTTACAGTGGGTGTGGCAGTGTTTGAAACCCACCAAAACACTGCCACCCTTGCTCCACAGGAATTTGGCTATCAGGAATCCATGTTCAACTACAATACTGCCACAAGCAGTGTAGACGCGCAACCCCTCTTAATTCTGTAGATCACGACTGTAGTGAGGTCCACTGATCAGTCCACACATGAATCTGCATCTGTATTCAAATCTGGACCATTGATCAGTCGGCCCACTATATAGAAAACTTACATTCTCCCACTTGGGCCATACTGTTCAATGTCACGGATTTTAATTATACTTAAGTAGTCAACCAATATGTCAAATTCTGTGGACAACGTCTTTTCCAATCTAGTCCATCAAGACTACTAATACTGGATCGTGGTAGTCTACACAACATTAATTGAGGCGAAGTGAGACGAATCACGGTCACTAGTACCATCAATCTTAATGACATAGATTGTGAACATGGTCGTGTGGTATGAAGGTTACACTCAAGTGTGATTGAAAGTGCCTACCTTCGAGAGGTCCTAAGAGTTTTCTTAAGATGTCTCCAATGAGACAATACTGAAATTCTATTATTCTCAAAATTTATTGTGCACACCAAATGAGAGAAATAGTATAAACCAAAAGATGGAATCATCAAAGTAAATGAGATCTCTACGAGTGTCTGAACAAAATAGATGTAAACTGAATTTAAAACACCCACTAACTAAATGTATCTGTGAGGTCAATGACTCCCATTGTAACACCCCGTATTTTTCTGTATTTTTCGGTATTTTCCTGTATTTTTCCCGTATTTTTTCGTATTTTTTATGCCACTACTAAAACCCCACCATTTAAATAACCTGTTTCCCACAATCATTTTTTACCCTAAACTTAGTGTATGGCCTATTTAAAACAAATTAACCGTACACGTCGAAAATCAGACCCCCGATCATTGTGCAAATGCCCTAATCAGAAATTTGATCATAACTGGCCCACCTTAACTCAAATCTGCCTCATTTTTCTCATCAGCGGTTATTTTTGTGTTGCCCACTTATTGGACGGAGCAAATGGTCCAAATCCACCATAGTGTACCCCACTCATGAGGGTAGTAGAGGACAGTGTGTGTACGTGCGATGCACGTTATCTAAGGAAGAAAGATTCCTCCTCCTTCACGTCTTCTTCTCCAGCGGCAACAGCGTGGTTCGCTGTCCATCCGTGCGCCCCACACCATCCATCAAAGTGGACCCCATTGCCAAATCCACTCCGTCCATCGTGACAACGCCCCAACCAAACCAAGTCATTCAACGTTTTATTCTCATTCGTCGCTTGTGCAATCCAATCCAAACCACCGTTCAAATGAAGACTTATCAAGATCGGGCCCACCGCTTCGCATGGGCACTCCAAACTTCACCCATAGCTTCGTGTGGACCCCACCTAGCATCTCAACGGTCCTCATGCCATGTAAAACCTTCTTTGCAATCCGTTTCCAACTCCAACTCCCGAGCCATTCCTTCCGCACCAAGCAACCAGCCGACCTCCCGAGTCTTTTACATTATAAACCCTACCATTCGTCTGCGCCTGCTCTCTCCAGGAAACCCAACGCCAGAGAGAGAGAGAGATCGTGGGTGAGAGAGAGAGAGAGAGATCGTGGGAGGAGAGAGAGAAAGTGAAAGTTATTTGGGAGAGAGAGAGAGGAAGAAAGAGGGCCCACCATTTTTCTGTTGCTGCTGGGAAGTCCTTCCAGGGAAAGAAGAAGAAAGAAAGAAAAGAAGAAGAAAGAGGAATGAAGGAAGAGGACAAGAGAGAAAGGAGAAGAAACTGAGTCGAGCCGAGTCGACTCGAATGAGATTCTGAGTTTAGCCACCATTGAAGAGGTAAGACCATCCATCCATGATTTTTATTTCCTAGATCTAATCTAAACCCTAACCCTAGGTGTAGATCTAACCCTAGTTTGTTGTGGCAATGAAAATCATACATACCTACACCACAATCTCATATTTTTCCCATTCAACTATGTAGGTATGAATCTAAGTTTGATTTCGCAGCCTTAGTAGCGTCTCCAACCATCCACTATCATGAGGTGGGGATTTCCTTTAAGCCCATCCACGATAATATTAAATTATATGTTGATTTATGCTTATAAATTAGGATTTTGTTATGTGACTTCTTGAAATCGTGCTTATTGAAATCTTTCCATGTAATTATGAATTGTATGATATTCCTTATTGTGTATATTGAATTTTGATATATGAACTATGCCTAAGTAGTTGGAAAAGGAATTGTTATGATGTACATGTGCATATGGAAACCATGCTCGATTTACGTTGTCACATGCTTATGATAATTGATGTATTGTTTGCTATGAGATATTGCATATGGATGTTACGTTAATGAAAACTCCTTGACCCCATACTGATGTAACCGTTGATGTAAGAGAAGAAGCCATGCGAGGCCTTGTTACGTTGGCATTACCATGTGGAGATTTTGGATGAATATGCCTTATTGAGAAAGTCGGCATTACCGTGTGTCTTATTGAATAAATGTGCCTTGACATTGAGGATTTGGTATTGGCATTACCATGTATGTGTTGTTGATTTCATATGCCAAGATGTTAAGTTTGGCACTACCGTGTGCGTATTGTTGTTTACGTGCCAAGGGATCTTTATTGATTCGTTACCTGTGATGGATCCATGGAAGTATGGAATTGATGAATGTGGGGACTCTTAAATTGATTGGGGTAAGGAGTGATCATTAGTCGTGAACATCATTTAATGGGCTGAATGCTAAACCGACTTAATTAAAGGTAAAACTAATCATGCATTCACTGGACCCGGCTTGGTGGGTCAGCCCCTCGGGCGTTTGAGAAAGTGTGCATGGGCCCGTTTCTCTCTCGCTACCTAGTGAAAGTGTGCATGGGCCCGTTTCACTAGTTGGGTTTTGGTGCATGGGAAGAGTGAAGTGATCCCGTCCTAGCTAGAACCTCTGGTGACTAGTGGTTGGTGAGAAGAGTGGAGTGATCCCGTCTCATTTGGTTAGGGTACTGCCTTAGCCAGAGCATGCATGTCATGCATTGCATTAACCAAGATTTTTTATGGAATTGTTTTGATTTGATTAAATGATAATATCTTGCTTGCGTTTACTCTGTGCCATTATTATCATGATTGTTTTAAAGGGATATTCCCCACTATGATAGCGTTTAACGCTATCCAACCACATCTCAGATAATCCAGGTGAAGATCCATTAAGAGAATCGAACATTACGACGAGGTGCTCGAAGGCTCGTGGCAGCAAGTGACGGACGATGAAACCGAAGCGGCCTAAAGATGAATTATATTTATGATCTTTGTAGAGTCTACTTATTTTCATGTAACTTGTAATAAGCCTCTCATTGAGACTTGAAAGTAGAATATTATGTAATTTGGATGGTTTAAGGACATTATCTTGATAACGTAGAGTAGAAAAACTTTAAATAAGAACTTAAATTTCCGTCATTATGCTATGTATGCCATGAATGTATGGAATTACAGGTGAGTGTGTGGAAATGTAACCCTGACACACATAAGTTAACACTCGGAAGCTCGACCCATTGTGTTGTCCACGAGAGTCGAAATTTCGGGGCGTTACACCCATAGACACTACATGCTCCTGAAATGGCGCCACAGGAAGCCCTTTAGTGAGAGGATCGGCTATCATCTCTTTAATACCGATAAGCTGAATAGACACCTGATGATCCCGCACTGTCCTTTACAACATGATACTTTACGTCGATATGCCTCGACCTTGATGAGTGCTTGTTGTTATACGAGAAACTGACCACAGCCGAACTGTCACAAAATATTCTCATAGGTTTTGGGATATGCTCCAAGACCCGTAAACCAGTGAGAAAACTCTGTAGCCACACCGCCTGATTTGTGGTTTCATGACATGCGATGAATTCTGCCTCCATAGTGGATGAAGCTGTGGTAGACTGCTTTACGCTTTTCCAGGACACAGCTCCTCCACTCATAAGAAAAATGTAACCAGACGTTGACCTTCTTGTGTCGACGCAGCCTGCATAATCTGCGTCTGAATATCCGACCAAATCCAAACAATCGATTTTGCTGTAAGTGAGTGCAAAGTCTTTTGTCCGTTGCAGGTAGCGCAATACTTTTTTTACAGCGGTCCAGTGCTGAATTCCTGGATTAGAAAGGTACCTGCCTAACATTCCAACCACGAAGGCAATATCCGGACGCGTACAGACCTGAGCATACATTATACTCCCCACTGCTGACGCGTACGAAATTTCCTTCATGCGATCCTTTTCCAAATCATTTTTAGGGCACTGAAAATTTTTGAATTTGTCACCTTTAACTATAGGTGATTGACCAGGAGAGCAATTCTGCATGCCGAACCGCTCGAGTATCCTACCAATGTAGGCTCTCTGTGACAAACCAGGTAGTCCTCGAGATCTATCCCTATGAATCTCGATGCCTATGACAAAGGAAGCGTCACCAAGATCCTTCATCTCAAACTTTTGAGACAAAAACTTCTTGGTATCACGAAGCATCCCAATATCACTGCTGGCTAACAATATGTCATCGACATACAAAATCAAAATAATGAACTTACTCCCACTGATTTTAATGTAGATACACTCATCCGCTGTGTTTTTTACAAAACCTTACGAGGAAATTACCTTATAAAACTTTAGGTACCACTAACGTGATGCCTGTTTCAAACCGTATATGGACTTCTTGAGTTTACATACCAGTTGCTTTGAGCTTTCAACTTTAAAACCCTCTGGTTGTAACATGTATACGTTCTCATCAAGATCCCCATTGAGAAACGCAGTCTTAACGTCCATTTGTTGTAATTCCATATCCATATGAGCTACAAGAGCCATTATTATTCTAAATTAGTCTTTCTTTGAAACTGGAGAGAAAGTCTCTTTGTAGTCAACGCCTTCTCGTTGGTTGAAACCCTTAGCAACAAGTCTGGCTTTATACCTTTCTATGTTTCCCTTGGAGTCCCGTTTGGTTTTAAATACCCATTTACAACCAACCGGCTTAATTCCTTCAGGTAATTGAACAAGGTTCCAGACTTCATTGTCCTGCATGGATTTCAACTCGTCTTTCATGGCATTGTACCACTGAGAGGAGTTAATGCTTTGTTTGGCTTGTGTGAAAGATTCAGGATCCTTTTCCACCCCTATGTCAAACTCACGTTCCTGCAAATAGATGACATAGTCATCAGGGATTGTAGGCCTCCTCTCCCTTTGGGATCTTCTTAATAGCTCAATCGGATCAGGATTTTAATTTCCTTCATCAGTAGGTTGTACTTGAGGTTCATTAAGGCGATCTACAGCAACTGCAGGACTTAATGCCTCATCTATAGGAATTACTGTCATGGGAATCATGATTCGTTCCTCCTCAAATACAATCTCTCTAACGTTCATGTTCCCACTGTCTTCAGTATCCTCAAGAAATCTAGCATTCCCAGTCTCAGTAATCTTTATAGAATGGGAAGGACAGTAGAATCTATAGCCTTTTGACCTTTCAGGGTAACCTATAAAGAAACAGCTTATAGTTCTTGGGTCAAGTTTATTCTGGTACGGGTTGTAGGGTCTAACTTCTGCACGACAACCCCAAATATGAAAATAGGTAAGACAAGGCTTTCTCCCATTCCATAACTCAAAAGGGGTTTTCGGGACAGATTTGCTAGGAAATCTATTGAGGATGTGGACTGCAGTCTTAATGGCATCACCCCACAAGGATAATGGCAATGTCGTATTACTTATCATGCTTCGCACCATGTGCATAAGGGTTCGATTATGCCTTTTGGCCACACCGTTTTGCTCTGGAGTCCCAGGCATGGTGTACTGAGCGACAATGCCACATTCCTGCAAGTACCTGGCAAAAGGTCCTGGATTCCTGCCTGATTCGTCATATCTCCCGTAGTACTCACCACCACGATCAGATCTGACGACCTTAATCTTTCTATCTAGTTGGTTCTCAACTTCAGCCTTATAGAATTTGAAGGCATCCGGGACATCCGATTTCTCATGTATCAGGTACAGGTATCCATAGCGAGAGTAGTCATCTATAAAAGTAATAAAATATTTATGTCCACTCCATGAAGCTGTAGGGAATGGACCACAAATATATGTATGTATCACTTCTAGTAGACCTACGCTCCTAGTGGCACCCTTTTTCCTCATTCTAGTCTGTTTTCCCTTAATGCAATCCGTACACATGCTTTAAAATCGGAGAAGTCTAAGGATTGAAGTATTCCATCCCGCACAAGCCTCTCCATTCTCTCGCGAGAGATATGGCCTAATCGTCTGTGCCACAGTATGGAGGAAACTTCATTTCTCTTTCTTCTTTTGATTCCTGATCCATTATTAAACTGCAGGTTCATGTTCAAGATGTTTGCGGCATGTAAGTTTAACTGATATAGATCATTCACTAAAGTACCATGGCCAACTCCATTTAAACCAAAATAGATACTAAAACCTTCATTCTCAAATTTAAAAGTGTACCCACATTTAACTAAGCGAGAGACTGAAATTAAATTTCGTCTTATTGAAGGTACATAGAAAGTGTCTATTAGGTCTAAGTAATGGCCGGATGTTAATCTAAGTCTGCAAAGTCCTACTGCCACAACGTTTACCTTTATGCCATTGCCAACGTACACTGATTGCTCCGTGTCAGTTGGTGGTAGGCTCTGTAACATATCTTGCATGGAAGTGCATATGTGAATACAAGTGCCAGAGTCTATCCACCAGGAATTTACCGATACATCAGTTAGATTGCTTTCAAAACAGACAAGAACAGAATTACCTTATTCTAAAGTCTGTTTTCTTTTCCCGTATTCCAAAAGGGGTACTGAAATAGAATCGTTTGGAATGTTAACTGTAAAATAAAACTCACATTAGACTATATATATGAAGTTTCAGGCGAATAAACATTCAATTGATTGAGGGCCTTCAATTGAATTATCCAGGATGAAAGTGGGCCTAACAATCAATCTTGGTGAGAATCAGCCACATCATCATGACTCCTCCTGTGGGTGGTAGTCAAAACATGCAGATGGTTCTCCTGTACTTAAAACTTAAATGGTGATCGTCTGTGTTTTTGTCACCGTCTGCGTTTTTGTCACCGTCTGCATGTGTTCATGTCCTTACTAAAGTGGTGTTCGTTTGTGTTTTCGTCACTGTCTGTATTGGACATGAAAGTAACTGTATGCAATCCTTTAACTTAATCCCAACATTAGAAGTCTGAATTCGTGTAAATCTTCACTGATAGTGGTCACTGTGGTGGCTAACACTACCAGATCCAACTCCATAATTTTTGACTTAGGACTGCAATTATGTGTTCATATCCCTACTAAAATGGTGAACGTTTGTGTTTTCGTCAATATCTGGATGGGAAACAAACACAACTGTATGCAATCCTTTACTTAATATTATAAGTCTAAAATTGTGAAAATCTTCAGTAATTGAGGTCACTATGGTGGCTAACACAATCAGATCCAATCCCACAAAAAAAAATTTAGACTTACGATTGCGATTTAATCCTGCCCTCAACGGATCAATCCTAAACAGTTCAATTTAGCCCAGTAAGCATTCGACATTGACCGTTGAGAAAGGAAAAAATATATGAAGTAAAACTAACGGTTAGATCTCAATACCCAACTCCAACGGACCGTGTTAACTCTTAAGATGGATAATGGGCCCAAAACTGGGCCTAATATGAACTTTATTCTATATGAAATGTATGTCAACAATGTGCATTTATGGTTTATTCACAATGTTCACTAGATGGACGGTCTGAATGGGTTAATTAATGTGATTTAAATTGGATGGTTGGATCAAACACCAGGGTCTTGTGAAGGTGGCCACCCAAATTGGATGTTAAGTTCCTTACAATGATAAATTCTCATACCCAACAGTCCACCTGATGAACTATCCATACCGTGTACTTCATTGTGCTCACAATGGACGTCTTAAATGTGAGATTAGTGCCCATGCACATATCCTGATTGTCATTAGATTAGTACCCATTATGTGCAGCAGATGGTACGAACCGGCTCCAAACATATCCAAAAATGGGCCTCACCATCTGGGAGTAAATGGGCCCTAGGACGTGACCTGAATGGTTGGACAAGCCCACACTCAAAGCAAAGCAGGCCGAAAAGGTCCCACTGAAGACACAAAAGTGTCCCCCGTTTCTGCCTTCCGCACAAAAGGGGTTTTTCACCCTAATCCCAAAAAAGGGTTTTCTCCATCCCAGCTTCGAAAGCCAGCCACCGCACCCTCCTCCGTTGCCGGAGGTCCCCAAACGGTTGTCGCTGGTCTCTCTCTGAAGACCGGCCATTATGCCGACCTCCACTGCCGTTTCTGACGGAAGCTGGATCTGGAGAAGAAGACATGATGGATTTGATCTCGCCATCTTCCCCAAATCGGTGACTGCCCGTTGGAATGGTAAGGTTCAGCTGCCGGCTCCATCGCATAGCGGTGAACGGCATGGACACTGGAAGACGACAGGAATGGAGTCCACCGTGCGGTGATGAGCCGCTCTCAATGCCGGCTGCAGCCATAGCAGTCTCGCCGGACGGTAAGGCTGCAACGGCTATGGGTGCCATTATGGCTTTGGCGGTTCACAGTTCAGGAGATGGAGACGACGACCTGTTTGAAAGCCTTCTGTTCTGATCTCCGGTTATTGTCGACGGCCATCGGATCTCTCGTATGATCGCACCCCTTTTCCTTTAAATTGTCGTCCAATGGCCACTGTCTACGGAAGCCCTGTTTCGAGCTTTGCCGAAATTCGGCTGTCTGGTTTGTGGGCTCCAGCGACGGAAACCCTCAATGGTTAGGGTTTGAAGATTCATGGCCGATCAAAACCCTAATGTTCGATATTGATGGCTTAGCTCTGGGAGAGTATGTCCATGAATGGATTATTCAGATCCAGCCCATAGGGTTTTCCTGAATCTGATAATCTGAAGGGATCCACCATAACAGATGCACAGACGGCTCTGATACCAACTATAAGAAATCTTATATTGCGGAATATATAGGATCTTATTGTGCATCAGATATGGAGATCGAATAACTGGAATAAAGACATACCTGTCTGGAGAGCCATTGTGAATTAGAGATCTGGATCTTCCTCTCCTGAGATTGCTGTAGAGAAAACCTTAGATGGGGGTTGTTTTCAGTGTAATCTCGGATTGGGGACCCAGCACCCTTTAAATAGGTTTTGTAGTGGGTGTGGGAGTGTTTGAAACCCACCAAAACACTGTCACCCTTGCTCCACACGAATTTGGCTATCAAGAATCCATGTTCAACTACAATACTGCCACAGGCAGTGTAGACGCGCAACCCCTCTTAATTTTGTAGATCACGACTGTAGTGGGGTCCACTGATCAGTCCACACATGAATCTGCATCTGTATTCAAATCTGGGCCATTGATCAGTAGGCCCACTATATAGAAAACTTACACCCTATTGATGCATGATGGATGGAATGCTATTTCCACCCAACATCATTTGGACCATCTATCCCACCTTTAACTGCAAATGAACCTCCACAATCACTTTGATCGAACTGAACAACTGGATCATTTTATTTTTAACCGTCCATTGATCAATACGATCTTTAGCATGGGATCATGCGACCAAGATCATTAGCCACTTGGATTTTCTACTCATTTCTTTCGTGCCATAACTATTTTTGATAGGAAAATCGTTTCTTACATAAATAATATCTTACAATACAGTCCTTTTCCAAGCATCTCTAGGAGATGAAGAATAGAAATGTTAAAAACTAATAAAACTCATAGTGCAACTTTCCAATACTATCTTCTCTTCTTCTTTTTCTTTTCTCCCAAAGGTGGGAGCACACTGCTTGTAATTTTATTCATGTGGAAAGAAAAACCATTTACATCTATGAAGGGATGCCAAATGGACTAACCCATCCACTACACAACCACTAAACAAATCAAACACATACCGAAAAGCACAGATAAGACCAAAACATAGAAAAGAACTGACTTAACACCACCCAACAGCCGCTGGATGCGTACAAACTTCCCTTAACCCTTAGCGGGATGAGTTTCTTAATCCACACGTACTGTATCTTCCATTCCATGACTAGCCACAGCTTGTTAATAATGACTAAGATAAGATGTACCATCGCCCAACAATCGTTCCCTATTTTGCTGATCTGAGTGAATCCCATCCCCAAGATATAAGTCCCTGATTCCATGCATTTCTGCGGCAACATCTCTCATTTGCATCTGCTCGTTTGGAGATTCTACAGAACATGCAATGCCAATTTTGGCCACAGAAGCCAAAGACTCTCGCATTTTAGTCCTTGCAATGTTATGTTGTTCTCCATTGTTTAGAACTTGAACATCTTCTAAGAGCAGTCGTGGGTCCACAATCTCCATAACTCGATCAGGTAAAGCCATCTTAACAAATTGATGGAGGCTTAGACCGTCCTTAAACATGTCATCGGTAGGTATTTTTCCTGTGAACATCTGACGCAGGGAGGACGTGGTAGGTCGATCACCGTCTTCCTAACCTAGTGTTTCTCGAATCCACGAGAAGAAATAAAAATAAAAAGAGGAAATTAATTCCAAATAATTGTTTTTTTTTATAATTGAATGAATTAAAACGGAATTACAATGCATATAAATAGGAAACTAAACCCTAGGTAAAGTATCAAAATCCAACTCCAACTAAAACTCCTAGAAAACGCAACTTACTATAAATAGTAAACTTACTATTTATAGAAGTCGTTCAATCCTACTAGAACTCTTGGTTTTCGGCCAAAAATAGAAAGTTTTCAAACGACCTCAACCACACTGTTCTACGAAATATTCTAAGCCCTTTTCATGTTGGGCACTAACTCTAAAACCATACGGATGCAAAGTTATGATCGAATTAAAACTTACTATAAATAGTAAAAACGAAAATAAACTAGCCTAATGACCGTCGATACGGTCGATTCTCGCGATTCCGGATTGGGCAACCCGACGTAGCGGGTTGGTTGGCTAAAGTAGCTCGAGCTACCCCAAATTGATATATTATACGTCCCGTAACTCATTCCGGATTGTGAGATACGACCGATTCATGGACCTGACGGTCCGGATCACTTTCGGCCCCGTCCGGTTTTCTTTTGGTCCATCTGGGCCATGAAATAGTCAGCGACCCGTCCTACATCAACATCTCTAAAAGAAGGATAACATAACCGTAGACATCTCCATGTGTAGACTCCTTTCCGCCCATTCCATACTCTGTCATTTACACATCTTGAATTTTTGAGATATCAAGGTTTCGTTCCAACAATTAAATAAAAGTAGTACTAGTTTTTGACCTAGAAAAGTGACAATCACTACAAGCATAGGAAACAATTAACCTATTAATTTTGAACTTTTGAAGCATGAAGTAGTTATCAAGGTATATCTAACAAGTCCTACTACAAACATAAGACTAGGAAAAAGAAAAACTAATGCAACTCGGTGAAAATAATTAGTACTAATTGCACTGTTCGATGTTCCTTTACTTGAAAATTATCTTAGCTAAAATTTAAAAAAAATGTGAGTGACTATCACGGTGTGCCCCACATATATTTGGAAAATGTGTGTGAGTGATCTGGAATCGATTCTTGAATATCTTACCTTTCAAACCTTACCAACAGTAAAAAATGATGTTAAATAAAAAAATTTGTTACTAAAATTATTTATTTATATTTATTAACTATCCAGTTGAGTTGGCTGAGTCTTCGAGTTAACTGACCTGGTAGAACATCAAATCAACCCGGGTCTGGTTTTTGAGTTTTCAAACTCTATATGCCTGCTAATTAATGAACTCACTCGACGGTGGAGGGGGGTTGAATGCAAGCACTGGGACCCACAATTGTTGGCATCGTTAGTGGTAAATGATGGTGGACGTGCCAAAGTTGCTCATGATGAATCGTCTTGGCCCACTTAATTGGTTGCATTGGATGCTTGGTGCCCGTGTATATATATATATATATATATATATATATATATATATATATATATATGATGATGATGATGATGATGATGATGATCCTCAAGATTTTAGTTCGTGCATTTGAAGCCGTGGTTCAGATTGTTACACTGGTGGGGTCCATTTCGTGGATGGACCATTCCCAAGAATTCTCCAGATAGATCACAGACGTCAAACGTCTGGCCGCTTTGCAGTTGGAAATTCGACCGTTGCTGCATATGTTATCGCTGAACATCTATTTCTAGTCTAGGAAGGGAAGGCTTAGGATTGTCCGACTGAGGAGATCTAAGGGATGGAATTGGACAGCTGAACGACGGGCCCACTTTCACAAATCAAAATGGGGATTGTATAATAAAAAAAGGCACGAAGTGCACTTCCTTTAGGAAAAAAAAAAAAAAAAACATTTTCTTTTTATTTACTTCATAATTGTGGCCCAAAACATCTTCTCCCATTTGCATAAATAGCAAGAGGTGCTCTGGACGATAGTGCCCAAGGAATTAGTTATTGGAATATTAGTGAAAATAAGATTTTATTTGAATTTATCAGTGTATTTTAGTCCTTGGATTTTTTTTTATTATATATTTTTATATTTTTACACTAACTCACACCCCACCCACACCTATGCACTCACACCACAATAGGATTTCACTACAATGGGTACTCAAACCTATGACCTTGTGTTGAAACTCTTATAAGTCCACCACCGAGGCTTGAGTAAGGACCCATTTTAGTCCTTTGATTTTGTGAGGGGAGTACCCACACATTTGTTGCGTAGCACGCCAACAACGCCGGTGAACCGAGATCCAATCTCCGGTCTCACCCACAAACGATAAACAGGAAGAAAATAATAATTAGAAAAGAATCACACAAACCAACGATTCACAAGACATAGATTTACATGGAAAAACCCCAACAAAGGTAAAAAATCACGGGTGCAAACTTCACTATGAAGAAAAACGAAGTTACAAGCAATACACTTACCTTCTCCTATGCTCCCATGTACAGAGATGGCCCTTTTGCTAATCCTCTTGCCTTTTTCTCACCTTGGACGTATAGAAGCTAGCCCTAATCCCTATCCCTAATCCCGGTTTACATCCCTTTATATAGTAAACCCCGCAATTAGAACACAAAATAGGAAACCCGCGGTTTGAGTCCACGGTCGGTCGGGCGCCCGGTTGTAACTGGGTCGGGCGCCCGGCCAATACAAAAAACGTCTAGCGTGAATAAAACATGAAATAGACCAATTTCAGGTGCCCGGTCACTTTGACCGCCGGGCGCTCGGCTACTCTCAAAACAGTCCAGCGGACTGAAGATAAAACCAAGCTGAATATCGGGCGCCCGGTCACTTTGACCGTCGAGTGCCCAGCCGTTCACAAAACGGTCCAGCAGCCCATGGCCCAAATGGTCTGAATATCGGGCACCCGGTCATCAGACCGTCCGGGCACCCGACCATTGACATGTGTGGCTGTCTCCACACTCAACAACATTTCTCCTCACACAAGTCCCTCTACAACAAAAAGCTCCACTAAGATGCGTGTGTGACATCCACCCTATCCATTAGTTTAGGTGGCTCATGTTAAAGAGTTATACAAAGAAGAGGTAGATTTGGAAAATGTGTGTGAGTGATCTGGAATTGATTCTTGACTATCTTACCTTTCAAACCTTACCTGTTATTAATAAATAGGTATAGTTGCCAAACGCCCACTTATTTATAGTTGCCGACTTGAAAGTACGGATATATTCATAATGGATATATAATCAGCGCCGTAAGAGTTAATGTCTCACATGGTTTTTTTTTTATGTGTATTATGTAATGCACCATAATGATTGCACCTCATGGTGTGTTGAGGTCACCAAGTTCTGTGGGCCCCACCATGGTGTATGTGTTATATCCACACCTTTCATCCATTTGGAGAGATCATTTTAGGGCATGGACCCCAAAAGGAAGTAGATCCAAAGCTCAAGTGGGACACACCACAAAAAGAAGTGGTGATTGAACGTCTACCAGTGAAAGCTTCTTGGGGTTTACAAAAGTTTTGGATCAATCTGATATTTGTTTTTTTTTCCTCCATCTAGTTCTATGTGACCTTATGAAAATTTGGATTGCAAATTATAAACATTATGTTGGGCTCTAGGAAGGTTTCAACGGTGGGCGTCATTTCCCCCTTCTTTCTGTGGTGGGGTCCACTTGAGCTTTGGATCTGCCTCAATTTTGGTCCCATATCCTAAAATGATCTCTCAAAATGGATGGACGGTGTGGAAATAACATATAAATCATGGTGGAGCCCATGTTCGACTTAAACACATCTATAATCGGTCACTAGAATCTTCCAATTCGGAGCATTTTGAGGCATGATCAGCCAATGGGCCCCACCCAGGGACAAAGGAATCCCATTTTAGGGCACATGCAACCCTTGTGGAATAGGCTTATTCTACAAGAGGAACTAGCCTCCCCTATCCTCTCCTATAGTGTTAATTAGAGCTGGGCACAAACCAAGCCAGCTTGTTCCGGGTTGGTTTGGAAAGCTTGACTTGGATTGATTTGAATAAAAGTTTAAACCAAACCAAGCCTTTGAGTCAAGCACGTTTGGAAAAGCAAACCAAGCTTAAAGTAGGGTAGTACCTCAGCTCAACTCGAAGCTTGGTTTCATTTAGCTCATTTCAATCAGCTCATTTTGGCCCGTGGATTGTAAGCACACTTGATCTTTGGATATGATTCCATTTTGGGATCATGTCCTAAACTGATATGTAAAAGTGGATGGACTGCTTGTATAATACATAATACATATATATGAATGCGCACTATTTCCTTGCATGTGTAAAATTATGCTTGTTTACTTTTGTTTGTAAAAAGGTCCTTACATGTCTATTTTGAAGTTGCACTCCTTTTTTGGAAGATGTTAAACATCATGCAGTAAGATATTTTATATATATTTTTTATTTTTCTAACTTTTTAAGTTCTTCTTTATTTAAAAGAAAGAAAAAAAAAAAAAAAAAAAGACAGAATTGTCACCTATTTGAAATCGGCCTGACCTAGTTTGAAATTTTCAACCAAATCAATCCGGGTGCAAACCAATTTTTTTCTGGGGCAAGCCAAACTCGGGCCACATGAGTCAGCTCGAAACCCAAACCAAGCTGATTCCCAAACTAGGGTGGCACAAAAACAAGCTAAACCAAACTAGGGCTAACTTGGCCGGCCCGGATCGCTGCCCACCTCTAGTGTTAATCAGCAAATGAGCCCCACACAGCACTGTTCCAATGATCATTGAATCAAACAGTTCAAAAAAAAAAAAAAATCATAGTCCGCAATCAATGGTAAGAAGTGATCGGAGTAGTTGGCACATATTTTCAGACCATGGCCAAGTCAAGGCGGTGCCCACCACGTTGACGGTGCTTATCACAATGTGGGAGAGTCATTCATGACGTGGTCACACATGCTAGACAACACACGCCAGGACCGGTACTCATTAGGTGGGCATTTTATGTGGACCGTTGGCTAGACTGATGCTGATGAGCCCTATTGATGCATGATGGATGGAATGCTATTTCCACCCAACATCATTTGGACCATCTATGCCACCTTTAACTGCAAATGAACCTCCACAGTCACTTTGATCGAACTGAACAACTGGATCATTTTATTTTTAACCGTCCATTGATCAATACGATCTTTAGCATGGGATCATGCGACCAAGATCATTAGCCACTTGGATTTTCTACTCATTTCTTTCGTGCCTTATTAACTATTTTTGTTAGGAAAATCGTTTCTTACATAAATAATATCTCACAACACGGTCCTTTTTCCAAGCATCTCAAAGAGATGAAGAATAGAAATGTTAAAAACTAATAAAACTCATAGTGCAACTTTCCACTACTATCTTCTATTCTTCTTTTTCTTTTCTCCCAAAGGTGGGAGCACACTGCTTGTAATTTTATTCATGTGGAAAGAAAACCATTTACATTTATGAAGGGATGCCAAACGTACTAACCCATCCACTACACAACCACTAAACAAAGCAAACACATACCGAAGACTAAAACATAGAAAAGAACTGACTTAACACCGCCCAACAGCCGCTGGATGCATACAAACTTCCCTTAACCCTTAGCGGGATGAGCTTCTTAGTCCACACCTATTGTATCTTCCATTCCATGACTAGCCACATCTTGTTAATAATAACTAAGATAAGATGAACCTTGGCCCAACAACCGTTCCCCATTTTGCTGATATCAATGAATCCCATCCCCAAGATATAAGTCCCTGATTCCATGCATTGCTGCAGCAGCATCTCTCATTTGCATCCGCTCGTTTGGAGATTCTACGGAACATGCAATGCCAATTTTGGCCACAGAAGCCAAAGACTCTCGCATTTTAGTCCTTGCAATGTGATGTTGTTCTCCATTGTCCAGAGCTGGAATTTCTTCTAAGAGCAGTACTCGTGGGTCCACAATCTCCATAATTCGATCAGGTAAAGCCATCTTAACAAATTGATGGAGGCTTAGACCATCCTTAAACATGTCATCGGTAGGTATTTTTCCTATGAACATCTCTAAAAGAAGGATACCATAACTGTAGACATCTCCATGTGTAGATGCCTTTCCGCCCATTCCATACTCTGTCATTTACACATCTCAAATTTTCGAAATATCAAGGTTTCATTCCAACAATTAAATAAGAGTAGTATTACTTTTGACCTAGAAAAGTGACAATCACTACAAGCATATAAAAAACAATTAACCTATTAATTTTGAACTTTTGAAGCATGAAGTAGTTATCAAGGTATAACTAACAAGTCCTACTACAAACATAAGATTAGGAAAAAGAAAAACTAATGCAACTCAGTGAAAATAATTAGTACTAATTGCACTGTTCGATGTGCCTTTAGTTGAAAATTATCTTAGCTAAAATTTAAAAAAAAAAGTTACTAAAATGAATCTTCCATCCTCCAATCCTTCATTCTTAGTGAGAGTTTCTTTCGAGTTACCAGTGCAGTTGGTTTTAGATGCTGTAATGGAAGTAACTTCTACAAAATGAATTATTTTGAGAGCTTTAGGGTGTGTTTGGTAGCCACTGCAAAACAGAGTCCATATCAATTCAGTTAATCATAACTACACATTAGAGATCAGTGATTTTCATACGGATGCCCTGATAGCCAACCAATTATATATATAATCTCCAATACATAATTAATATTAACTAAAATGAGATGAACTCATTTTTCAGTGGCTACCAAACGTGCTGTTGTTGTTATTTGTGAGAAATGATTCAATGCTCTCAGAGCAATAGTGGTCCTTGTTGCATTTAGACACTCGGACAGTCTAATAGATTGATCCAGACTGTCCACCAAGTCTTCTCCAGATTCCATTGGCTGCTGTTAAAAAAAAAAAAAAAAAAAAAAAAAAATCGCATTGATTGGATGATTTACCTGACTATAAGTTGACCTCATTTCTTAAGCCATTCATATTTGGAAGACATGGATGGACAGAAGATTTTTATTGCTACTGATTCTATTGGCAGTCCATTTGATAAGCTATTGATCCAAGTTGGGCAACAGATGCAATCGGTTGATTTTTACATGACATACCGTTAAATGTGCGCTCGACCTAATGTCCATATTGATGAATTGGATTGCTCACTGGCTCAATGCAACTAGGAGCATCTTGTGGTGCCATGGGAAAAATGGATGGTTTCTTGCTGTGTATTTTCATATGATAGCAATTATAACAACAACAGCTACACCACAAGCGTAAAACGAAGTGGCAATTCAAGCTTCATATTTAAGAACTTTTGGAAAGATAGAAGAAGAAAGAAAAAGCATGAAATTGTTACCTGGAGGAATATAGCCAACAGATCCCTTGATCCCAGTTGTGCTGGTTTGATCTTGAGAGGTATTACTGGCAGCATTAGAAAGGAACCTTGCTAATCCGAAATCACCCACGTGGGCACACATGTCATTGTCCAGTAGAACATTGCTTGGTTTTAGATCACGATGAACGACCGGAGTTCCACAATGGTGATGAAGATATTCCAATGCAGAGGCGACATCAATGGCTACATCTAATCTTTGAATAAGGTTCAAGCTCCGCATTTTATATTGCCCATGTACATTTTGATGCAACCACTTCTCTAGACTCCCGTTAGGCATGTACTCAAATACTAGAGCTTTGAAATCATCGCCTTTAAAATCAATGCTTGAGCAAGCAGTTATGATTTTAACCAGATTCCGGTGCCGGATATTTCTCAAGGCTTCACATTCAGCAAGGAAACTCCTTGAAGCTCCTTGTTGTTGAAGATTGAGAACTTTCACTGCAACAAGTCTTTCATCCTGACCTAGAATTCCTTTGTATACGGAACCATAACTTCCCTCGCCAATCAAATTTTCTGGAGAGAACTCGCAAGTTGCTTTAAAGAGATCCGCGTATGTAACATTTAAACATTTACTCTCTAGGAAAGATGCAGGCAAAGGGTTCCTGGCCTTTCTTCTCACCCGATAAAGAGTAACAAAGAGAAATGATAAAAGAACCAAACCTAAAACTGCACCGATCACTGAGAATATTACTATAAGAGAAATAGGCCTTCCATGTTTCTTAGAAGCTTTCTTCAGGCACGCAGGCAGCTGTAATTCTGGGATACCTCCACAAAGCCTCTTGTTTCCAAGGACTGAAAATGCACTGGCATTTTTGAAAATCCCTTGATGTGGGACTTCGCCATCAAGATCATTGGATGACAAATCCAAGTACTCCAGAAACCGAAATTTCTCCAGAGCTACTGGAATATGCCCAGACAAGCTATTACGTGAAAGATCTAGCAGTTTAATACCTTTTAAGTTCTTCAAAACACCAGGAATGGCTCCTTGAAAGAAATTATTGCTCAAATTAAGGATTTCAATGCTGAGACAATTGCCTAGCGTGCTGGGAATTTCGCTCATCAATTTGTTGTGAGCAGCAAACAAAAATTGAAGTTGTTCCAAGCTACCAACTTCTGACGGTAGAGATCCAACCAAGGAATTCTCTTCTATATGAAGTTCGACCAGCGAAGGAATGCTTAAAACTTCTTTGGGAATGTTACCGTTAAGCTCATTTCCATGGAGGAATAATCTTTCAAGATGATTGCAGTTTCCAAGATTCGAAGGGATACTTCCCTGCATGCGATTTCCATATAAAGAGAGTATGGAGAGGCGAGTGATGTTGCCGATGGAGGATGGGATTTGTCCTGAGAGTTTGTTTTCTCCCAAATACAATCCCTCCAAATTTTGAAGCTTTCCAACACCGATAGGAATGGTACCCATGACAGAGCTACTAGATATGTTTAGAAGGTTTAAGTTGAAGAGATTGCTAATATCTGTTGGGATGCTTCCATATATCGGGTTTCCTCCTAATGATAGATAGGTTAGGTGGGTAGAGAGATTGGCGATGGTGGGAGGCAGTGTTCCTCTCAGCTTATTGGATTGTATACCTAAATATTTCAGAGTGGTACAGTTGGTCAAAGAAGTGAGGAAACTCAAGTCATCGTCTCCTTCTCCACCTCCAAACTTATTTACAGCTAAATTTAGGATACGAAGATCCTGTAGTCTTCCCAAATTCTCAGGCACGGGTCCACTGAAATTACTACGAGCAAAGCCAAGGTATTGAAGTCCTGAAGCATTGAGTAATGAAACTGGTATCGGCCCTGTAAATGCATTTCTTCCAAGGAAAAGTTGATTGAGATTAGGAAGGGTGGAACCTAGATTGGCTGGAAGGCTTCCGTGAAGTCGGTTATCTGTTACTGAGAAAGTAAGGATGGATGAGAGGTTGTAAAGAGATGGTGGAATCATGCCGGACATTTTATTAAAATCAATTTGAAGATTTTGTAACTTCACTAGCAGTCTTAGCTCATCTGGAATGCTTCCTTCCAAACTGTTCCGATATAGAAAGAGAGAAACAAGAGACGAGAGGTTCCCGAGTGATGGTGGTATGCTGCCGATGAGATTGTTATTGCCAAGATTCAAAAACACAAGATTTAACAAGGAGCTAAGCTCGATGGGAATTCTCCCGACGAGATTGTTAGCATCTAAAAGGATGGATCTGATTTCTGAGCAGTGGGACAGGTTGTCAGGGATTCCTCCATCCAGCATATTATGGCTCAGATTAAGATCCCGAAGCCGGAAGAGTTTGCCGATTTCACGTGGGATTTCGCCATGGAAGCTGTTGCTCGAGAGGTTGACACTCCTGAGGAAGGTGAGGTTCGCTATGAGAGGTAATATGGGCCCCACCAATCTTCTGGACACGAGATTCAAGGCGGTGACCCTTTGAGGATGCTGCCGACCGCATGTGACTCCTTCCCAGCTGCAGAAATGGAGTGAATCGTTCCATGAGCTGAAGACCCGAAAAGGATCTTCGGATATCCGATCCTTGAATGCGATCAAGGTGAGTCTATCCGTCTCGTTTCCTAGGGCGGGGGACCGGATTCCAGTGCACTTCATGCATGGGAGAAGGAAGGCAAGAAGTACTGACCAAAATGCCCTTGGACGCAAAAGTCGAAGCTCCATCCTTCTTAACATTGAGATGGCTACAGAAAAATGGCAACAAAGAACAAAGGCAAGTAGCATATGATGCGGCGTTGCATTCTTACCACGGAGAAAAATTTTGCTACACCCACGAGTTAGCTACGCTAGCTACACCGGGTGTAGTAATGACCCACCATGATGTATTGGTTATATCCACTCTGTCCATCCATTTAGAAAGATCATTTTATTGCCTGACAACAAAAATCAGGCAGATCCAAAGCTTGAGTGGACCCAGAACAGAAAATAGTAGGAATTGAACGCTAACCATTAAAAAATTCTTGAGGTCCACTTGAGGTTTGGATCTGCCTCATTTTTTATATCATGTACTAAAATGATCACGTCAAATAAATGGACGGTGTGGATATAACCAATACATCACGCTGCCGTCATTGCTACACTCGGTGCAGCTAGCGTAGCTAACTCGTGGGTGTAGCAAATTTTTTCTCCTTACCACGTATATTTATAACGAGTGCGGATCGCTTCTACATATGATGCGGCGCTGCATTCTTACTCGTTATAATTAGAGTGCGGATCGTCGATGTTGGCCGCGCAGAACAATCCAGGGCTGCCCCTTCTTATTCGTCCACGTCATAAGAGCCTATGTCAGCTAACGTTATCAATAAATTAAAAAAAAAAAATAGGAATATATTTTCATTTTTATACTTATCTACTCATGACTTATACGAAATACCACTCATTCAAATTTGAATTTTACAAGCTGGCAAATCTTCTGAAAGCTAGCACATCTACCGGAGGAGCAAACATTGCTACTGAAGTGACGTCACCATGGCACGTGGGCCTCAGCATGAGATATGTGTTGTATCCACACCGTCCATTCCGTTGGAGAGATCATTTTAAGGCATGACTCAGAGAATGAGGTTGATCCAAAACTCAAGTGGACCCCACCATAGAAAACAGCGGGGACAGTGACATCCACCGTTGAAAACTTCTTAGGGGCCACAGAAGTTTTCGATCAAGTTGATATTTGTGTTTTCCCTTCCTCCATATCTGTGTGAACTTATGAACAGGTTGGATCTCAAATAAACATCATGGTGGGCCTAATAAGTTTTCAACGGTGGATGTCATTGTCTCCACTGTTTTCTGTGGTGGGGTCCACTTGAGCTTTGGAACTGCCTCATTATTTGATTCATGCCATAAAATGGTCTCTCCAAATGGATGGACGGTGTGGATACAACACATACAACATTCTGGGCTCATAGAGCATGGTGACGTCACTTCAGTAGCGATGTCCGCTACTCAACCCGCCAGTAGCTAATCCGCGTCCCGGAGGAGTGCATAGTCTGTGGGCCCACTATGATATATGTGTTAGATCATTACCGTCCAATCATTTTTACAGAAGCGGATCTAGAGCTCATGTGGAACACACCATAGAACATCATAAAATCTAGTGGGTATTGAACTCCCACCACCGTTGAAACCTTCCTAGTGCCCCCATCTCGTTTGTTTTTTTGTTTTTTTTTTTATTCTTTTCCATCTAGGATGTTCACCTGGTCAGACAAACCGAGATTTAACGTATATACCTTACATCTACACCGTCTATGCATTTTGAAAGCTCATTTTATGGCATTATCCCAAAAATGAAGCAGATCCAAACCTTAGGTGGGCCATACCACATGAAATAGTAGTAATTGAATCCACACCATTAAAAACTTCATGGGGGCACTGGAATGTTTATTTTCCATCCAACCTGTTGAAAAGGTCACAAATATCTGGACGAAGATGCTAAACAAATATCAGCTTGACCCAAAACTTTTGTGACCCATGAGAAGCTTTTAATTGTTAAGCACCATTGTTTACTGTATTATGGTCCACCTGAGATGTGGATCTACTTCAGTTTTTGAATCATGCTCTAAAATGAGTGTTTAAAATGAACGGACGCCGTGGATGTAATACATAAATCACACAGTAGATGGCACGGTAATGGATCCACTCACCTCAGTGGATCCGAGGATCCAACGAAGCCGCGCCCCGCCTAGGGACGTATTTTGGTGGATGTGGATTTCCTGCCAAAGCCTTTCACCGAAAGTTTCGGCGAAATCTACCCTGTCCATCCTTTGTGTGAGCTCATTCTAAGAAATGCGATAAAAAATGAGCCGGATCCAAGATTCAAGTTTGCCGCACTAAATGAAAAGGTGGTAGAGAAATTCCTACCGTTGAAACCTCCCTAGGTTCCACAGTAATGTTTATATTCCATCCATACCTCAGAATTAGATTTGCCGTGATCTGAAAAAATGGATGCATGGAATGGATTAAAGAAATAATGATGGTGGGGCATATAGAGCACCGACTCGTCACTAGACAAATTGCGTCCAATGAGGAAGTGGATTAGCTAGTGACACTCTAATACCATTGTACACGAGCCGGAAAAGCTCTGTTAACTCTCTCGACTCGACTTGAAACAGCTCGACTCGAATTTGAATTTGAGCCGAGTCAAGTTAAAATTTTAAAATCAAGAGTAGTTTGAGTCGAGCATCGAGTTGGCCATTGCTCGACTCAGAATATAACTTGACTTGACTCGGTTTGATTCGACTCGGCCCGACTCGATTTTTAATAAGTGTTATAAATACTCATTTGGAAAAAAAATCATACTGTCATATCTCCCTCTTTCTCTCTCCCTACCTGACCCTCCAAATCCCAAACCCAATCCCTTTCCTCCCAATCCACCACTGATCGTCCAGCGATCGATGTCCATCACAGCCCTTCCCTGCTTCAGCTACCCTTGCAGCCCTACTTGTTCAGTCGTCCATTCGTCGATCGTCGTTGACTCGCTGTTTGTCCCATCAGCTCTCTCTCTCTCTCTCTCTCTCTCTCTCATAGAATACAATGAATTTGGGCATCCCGTCCGACCACGACAACCCAATCAGATGCTTCCATGGCTAGAATAATGGTGCAAATATGAATCTATATATGTATTTTAAACCCTAACCGGATAACCCTAACTAAATAACCCTAACCTGATAACCCTAAGTCGACTCGAAACCAAATACTCTGAACTCGAATCGAGCTCGAACTTGACTTGAACTCGCTCAGTTTGCCGAACAAGTATGACATTTAGGCTCGTTGCCGAGTCAAGTTGACTACCGAGCAAGGGTTGGGGGATTCAAGTCGGGCACTGAGCAGGGCCAAGCTCGACTTGGTTCGACTCGTGAACATGGATAATTGTTAACATGCAATGGCAAGTGGTTGGTGCTTTGTGGGCCCCACCACAGTGTTTGTGTTTCATCAACTCCGTCCATCCATGTTTTCAGATGATTTTATAGCACAAGACGAAACATGAGGTATATCCAAATCTCAAGTGGACCACATCACATAAAAAGAAACTATGTTGATTGAACGCCTACCATTTAAAACTTATTGAGGGCCATAAAAGTTTTGGATCAAGCAAATATTTTTTCCCCCCTTAAATCAGGTCTATATGATGTAATCAACCGGTTGGATGTCAAATAAATATTAAAGTGGGCTTTATGAGGTTTTTAATGGTGAACATAGGGCTGTCAACGGGTCGGATACGGGCCAGATCAGTGATGATCCGTATCCGACCCGATTAAGGATATATCCGACCCGATTAAGGATATATCCGACCCGAATCCGACCTGAATCTGATTCGGATCACAAGTATATGATCCGAACCCGACCCGTTTAAATTTTTTAAAATCCGTTTCCAATCCGATTATGATCCGACCCGATATCCGAGAGAGAGAGAGAGAGAGAGAGAGAGAGAGAGAGAGAGAGAGAGAGATGCTCGTGCGTGGAAAGAGACGACTTTTTTTCTTTCTTTTTTTCTTTTTTTTTAATCGGGTCGGGTCGGGTTGTTAACGGGCCGAATCAAGGTTGATCCGAATTCGACTCGATTATTAAACGGATCATATTTGGATATCCGTATCCGACCCGATTATCCGATTATTGATCCGAATCCGATTAAATCGGATCGGATACGGATCAAGATCCGTGCCGTTGACAGCCCTAGGTGAACATTCAATTGCTACTATTTTCTGTGGTGTGATCCACTTGAGATTTAGATTTGCCTCATTTTTAGATCACACCCTAAATTGATCTGAAAAAATTGATAGACGGCAAGGATAGAACGCATACATCATGGTGGGGCCACAAAGCACCTACCACACCTTCACTAGCTAAACCGCAAGTGGACGGGCTAGTAATCTACCACTAGCTATTCCCATCATGATGTACGTTTTCATATGGTGTGGTCAACCTAAGATTTGGAACTGGTTAATTCTTAGGATCAAGTCTTAAAATGGGCTGGAGAAATAGTTAGACGTGGTGGATATACAACACATTATGAAGGACGGTTGGCCCCACTAAGGGTAACACCCACTAAGGTGTTACTTGGGTAACACCTAATCATCTTCGGAGGGAATTAGGTGTTATAATTTTGGATTTCATCTTAGAATTAGGTGTACAAACAAGTGGACGGCATGGATGTACAAAAAATACATCTAGATAGGCCCCACACGGTAGGGGTACCACCAAGGTGTTACTAGGGTAGCACCTAATTCGCTCCCAATCATCTGTGTCGGGGAACTTGACGTGAGCGGATTAGGTGAGACCTCAGGCTAACCTAAAACGGTGTGGCCCTTACCGTAGGGTTACTGTGGGGCCCACCTTGATGTATGTATTATGTATCCACTCTGTCCATCCGTTTTTCCAGATTATATTAGGGCATTATCCCAAAAACTAAGCAAAAAAAATTATCAGGTAAACCATACCATAAGAACAGTGGTGATTGACCATCCTACCGTTCAAAACTTCTTAGAACACACCTTCATGTTTCTATAGTGTTTACTTACCATCCAATCTGTTGACAAGGTCATATGATCCTAGATGAAAGGGAAAAACAAATATCCACATGAGCTCTAGATCAGCTTCATTTTTTTTTACAGTGCCTTAAAATAATCTGTAAAAATGATTGGACGGTAACAATCTAAACATATATCATAGTGGGCCCACAAACTATGCACTCCTCCGGCAGATGTGCTAGCTGTCAGAAAATTTGCCAGCCTGCAAAATCAAATTTGAATGAGTGATATTTTGTATAAGCCATGAGTAGATATGTATAAAAATGGAAATGTATTCCTACTTTTATGTTTTTTTTAATTTATTGATGACGTCAGCTGACATAGGCTCTTATTACGTGGACGAATAAGAAGGGGCAGCGCTGGATTCTTCTGCGCCGCCAACGTCAATCCGCACTCTTATAAATATGATGCGGCGTTGCATTCTTACCATGTATACATTGCGTGCTACATAGCACATCTTTTAACGTATGGAACTTCACCGCCCTTCACCGTAACCTTTGTATTACATCCACCCCGTCTATCTCAAGTGGTTCAAAAACTAAGGTACATCCAAATCTCAAGTGGACCACACCAAAATAAAGTAGTCAGGATTACACAAACTTTGGTTGAAACCTTCCTCGGGCCAAGCGTGAGGCTTCATCTAACATCTGACCATTTCATAAGTCCACCCATACCTGGACGAAGGTACAACACGAATATCTGCTCGATCAGAGCCGGCCCTAAGAAGTTTTCAACGGTAGCATCAATTCCACTGTTTCCTATAGTGTGTTCCAGTTGAGCTTTGAATCTAACTTGATTTTAGGTTTATATCCTGGAAAGATCTGAAAAATTCTATGGACGGTGTGAATCTAAGAAATAAGTCATCATGGGCCGCGTAAATTTCCCACCTAAACAAATTCCGCTCTACCGGAACAGTTGAAAGGTGGAACTTATGTGGGGTCCATCATAATGTATGTATTAGATCCACACAGTCCAATCATTTTGTTTCATACCTTTTAGTCACAAGGCTGAAAATAAATCAGATCCAAGGCTCAAGTGGGCCACACAACGGGAAAGAATGAGAAATGAACACCTACCATTGAAAACTTCTTGTTGCAATAGACAGCTATGATCAAGCTGATGTTTGTGGTTTCCCTAAATCAAGGTCTAGGTGACCTTATGAAGGGGTTAGATGGCAAATAAACCTCAAAGTGGACCGTAGGAAGGTTTCAACGTTTCGTTCAATCCCATGCTTTCTGTTGTGTGGTCCACTTGAGCTTTGGATGTGCTTCATTTTTTTATCTTATGCTTTAGAATAATCTGAAAAAATTGATGGACGGTTCTGATCTAACAGATAAATTAGGATGAGGCCCAGGGAAATTCCACGCTGTAAAAGTGGGTTGTGTAGCACGCAATCCATACATGAGAGAGAAAATCTGTTGGTTTTTGTAGCTGACGTTATTGACTATGACCAATGAGAATAGACGGCACTGTATTTTTCTATGCTTTCAACACAGACAATCCTCACTCATTTATAACAGGTGTTCGTTTTGCCTCCGTCGGTCGACTCAAGATCCACCATGTGTCGCCACGCATAGTAACCTATTCAAAATCATGCACATGTGTTATCTTCCTAGTGCCAAAACAAAAGGGGCCTCACTAGCCTGACAGTTGTTACGCTGTCACTGGTCGGGTATCTGTACTATGCCCCTAATTTAGGGCGGTCAACTGATTGGATTTGGAGCGATCAGGGTTGATCCGAATCCGATCCGATTTGTGACTGGATGATCCGACTCCAACCCAAAATTTGACGGATCTCTAGACGCTTGATCCAAAACCCGACCTGATTGAGATTTGGCTGATCCTACTCCGATCCGACCCGATCCGTATACATGTGGATACCATTCAATATGTTGGATGGTAAATATTGTGGTCCATTTGAGATAAAATATATATGGTTTTTTATATATATATATTTATATATAAAATATATAATATTATTTAATTCATTTTAAATTCGGATAGGATCCAAGCTGATCGCATTTGACCCGAAATTTTGATGGATTTGATTAACAAGATCCAAATCCGACCCGTTGATCTGAATCCAATAAAATCGGAGCGGATTCGGAGCAGATCCAGATCAAGATCTGGTCCGTTGACAACCCTACCAGTATTAAAGTTTTCTCCTGCAAGTGTTGGCTTGAATCGTCACCTACTAGTGAAGCCAACTCCCATGTGGGGGCCTACCGTGATGTATTTGTTAATCAAGCCGTCCATCTCAACTAGCTTTGTAGCCGAAGGTGGGGCCCACACGATGGACACATCAAATGTGGATTCCACATGATGAGTGGTGGACATTGACCACATAAAAGGCAATGGACATTGAAGGGTCCCACATAAAGGACAATTAGCATTGATGGTGGGCCCCACATGATGGATGGTCCAAATCAAAGGTTAACCCTTGGTGATAAATGGTCCACATCCAAGATCAGACTTATATGATGGATGACCCACTTTGAAGGTTTGTCTCACATGATGGATGATTC
Source organism: Liriodendron chinense (assembly GCA_003013855.2). NCBI lineage: Eukaryota > Viridiplantae > Streptophyta > Magnoliopsida > Magnoliales > Magnoliaceae > Liriodendron > Liriodendron chinense. The sequence goes on from PVNU02000710.1 coordinate 92,669, forward strand.
ACATTAAAGGCAGGCTCCATATGATGGACGGTCCACATCTTATGTTTGACATGATGGGGGATCCAAATGTCTTAAAGCATGAAGATTGTAGCTATCCATTCTTTTGCCACTTGTGGCACAATCAATTTATGATGAGATCCACAAAAATAACTGTCTTAATTGCTCTTACAATGGAAATGGAGTCGGTGTAATCTTTAAAAATGACATTAACTCTTTCTAAAAAAAAAGCTTATATTTAAACAAGAGGTTTTTTAAATCTTAAAAACATGATTTTACCAAACAAACTTATTTAAAACAAGAGTTGGAACAAAACAAGCTTATTAGAGTAGCTCTGGTTTAAAAAGTTATTAGATTAGATTAAAGTATTAGGGGATTTTGACCAAAGAAGCCCTGTGGTATGGCCAAATACCCTAAATAGAAAATCCTTTTTAAATATTTCCCACGTAACCCTCTGACAGTTTAGAAAAAATTAGGACGAAATCGCCCCTGCTTAGAGATTAGTGCCCGTACGGATATTCTTCATCCTTTGTTTTTTTCCCGTGACTTTTCTTCTTCTTTTTTAAGCATGTCTTTAGGGGACCCATCACGCCCTCCAACTGCATTTTCCGACATACGATCACCATCATCAACTTCTTCAGCATGTGGGCACCACCAATAACTTGTACGACCCTAAAAATGAATATTATTTTTTCTCTGACTACCACATTTCTTAGATATGAAAGCCACAATAGGTGGAAGACATTTTGAATTATTTATTTATTTATTTAGTTATTTTTTGCAAAATAACATTTTCTTAGAGATGGAAGCCACTTTTGATTGTGGATAGAGAGGGATGACCGTGGTTGTCGTCGTGGGGAGAAGTGATTGTTAGAAGGAATTTAAGGTGGAGATGGATGGGTGTGGTTTTCATGTGAAAGACAATGAAGGAGATAAAATTTGAATTTTGTAATGTATTGCCTTGAAAGACAATGAACATATATCAGTTGTTAAGGGTCGATGTTGTCATGTGTTAAAGGCCTGGGTCGTGGTTGTCATGTGCTAAGGGTCGAGGTTGTCATGTGTTACTAGCCTTATACATGAGTCGAGTCGATTCGAGCTTGGCCTTGCTCGGTACTCGACTCGAACCCCCTACCCTTGCTCGGTGCTTGACTCAACTCGGCATCGAGCCTAAATATCCTACTCGGTTAGCAGACCGAGAGAGTTTGAACCGAATTTGAGCTCGATCCGAGTTCGAGCTTTCAATCTGAGTTGGAGTATTTGGATTCGAGTCGAGTTCAATTTCAATTTTTTGAGTTGAGTCCGAGTTCTAATCAGCGATCGGCCATCCAATTAATGTGTGTGTGTGTGTGTGTGTGTGTGTGTGTGTGTGTGTGTGTGTGTGTGTATTAATTTACACCATTAATCCAGACATGGCAGCCTAGCTGGACGCTGTCATGGCCGGACGACATGCCCTAATACACTATATTGTATGAATTAGATTAAGAGAGAGATCACTGACCGGACGAGTAGCGAGTCGGCGACAGTCGACGGACTGACAGCTGGATGAGCAGGGCTGCAAGGTTAGCCTAATAAGGAAGGGTGGGGACGGCCGACAGTTATTAGACGAGCACGGGCATGGAGAGAGAAAGATGAGGGAAATGGTTTAGGTTTTGGGGGGGGGGGGGGGGGGGGGGGGGGGGGAGTGAATGAAATGAAGTAGGTTTTTTTTTTTTTTAAAGGTATTTATTTCACTTATAAAAAATTGAGCCAAGCTGAGTCGAATCAAACTAAGTCGATTCAAACTATATTCTGAATCAAGCAGTCCCCTACTCGGTGCTCGACTCAAACTACTTTCGAGTTTAAAATGTTTGCTCGACTCAGGCCAAACCCACCATCGAAGCGAGTCAAGTCAAGCTTTTCCAAGCCGAGTCGAGCAAGTTAATCGAGTTTACTCGACTCGTGTACAGGGCTATGTGTTAAGGGTCTAAGTCGTGGTTATCACGTGGTGTTAAGGGTTGAGGTTATGAGGGTCTGGGTCGTGGGTTGTCATTAGACCTAGCAAAATTCCACATGACCCGCTAACCTGCACGAAAAAACCAGTGTTCGGGTCTAGCCTTATCGTGTCGGGTCATTAACGGGTCAACCCGTTAACATAACAGGTCGGGTCAATGTTTCACCCGCGAACCTGTTTAAACCATTAACATAATGGTTTAGATCACTAAACCATAGCCCACCTATGAACCTTGGCACTCCATCATATGCAATATTGCAATGCACAGGTGATTCCTCCTTGTCTCACGAGTGAATTCTATTTTTTTCTGTGATAGAATGGGCCCACTAGGTGGACCACAACTGTATGTTGGGTCAAAGTGTCAGTTGTCCTCATCAACGGTGTGGCCATCTGATGATCAATAGACTGGCCTAATGGGTTAAATGGGTTGGGTTACGGGTAACCCGTTAAATTAACGAATGAGTTTGGGTTTTTAGATTTTGACTCGTTAGTTAATGGGCCGAGTTTGGGTGAGCAAATTTTTGACACGACACAAACACGGTTCAACATGACCTTTTGCCAGGCCTAGTTGTCATGTGTTAAGGGTCTGGATCGTGGTTGTCATGTATTAAGGGTCGAGGTTGTCAGGGCCTGGATCGAGTTTGCCATGTGCTAGGGGTTGAGGTTGTCATGTGATAAGGGTCTGTACAATTGTTGTTGTGCGTTATGTTGAACCTCAAATTTATACATTGCATTACCCATTATACGACAAGGTTTGCATGATTTTCATGGTTTAAAGGCCCACCTAACACGTGTTTTGTAATTATAGGGATGAGAGCGGACTTCATTCAATTGCGAGCCAAAAGAATACATTTGTAGCTTTTGGATGAAGGATGAAAGAAGACCAAAGAAAGAAGAAAGCAAAGAAAAGAGAGAGAAGAAGAAAAAGGAGAAAAAGAAGAGAAAAAGAAGCAAATGGAAGAAGGCCGACCGGTTATGACCGGTCGGCCATGAAGCCTGATCAAAGAGAAGACAGGCCGACCGGTCTTGACCGGTCGGCCATGAACACTGGAAGCTGGGCATTAGAGCCCGACCGGTCTTGACCGGTCAGCTGTATATACTGGACAAAGCCAAAAACAAAACCCGACCGGTCATGACCGGTCGGGTATGCACGCTGGAAGGTTGGACAGGTCTGTCCGACCGGTCTTGACCGGTCGGTAGCACTCCCTGGAATGTGTAAAACATCAGTCCGACCGGTCACGACCGATCGGCTCTGTGTATGGAGAGTCCTTTCTAAATCTGGACTCCGAAAATTGCTGCGCAATGCGTAGTCTTTCGAAGAATCCGACGCAAGGGAGGTTGCTTGCTATAAAAGGACACCTAGGGGCTCTCCCTAGGGTATCAGAGAGGCTAAGGAACGTGGGTTTGGAAAGCGAAGGCGATCGTGGAGCGGCTGCAACTCTCCTATTCGGGTTTTCCTGTTTTTATGCTTTATTTCAGAGTTTTTAGTTGTAGTATGACTATGCTCGGCTAAAACCTCTCAGCTAAGGCTGAGAGGTGAAGCTTGTAGCTAATTCTATGTTAGTTTCAGTTTAATTCAAGTAATTTACATTCAAGTTTGGATTTTTACATGATTTAGTTCCAAAAAATGGTAGTTTGAGACGTCTTATCTGAGTTTATGTGCTCCGGACATGAATTCCTTTTAATTCTCTGAGATTATCATGTTTGTTTATCTAAATTCGGATTATAGTAATCCTTGAGCAGGCCATAGTCCAGAGGCATGGCTGTTACTCTGCAGGCTATAGTTTTGAGTTTTGTATTGATTGAATGGAACTAGAACTTGGAAGTTCAACTTGAATGTGATGGGATGTGTGTGAATGCTTTATTTTCCAACTAGATGAGAGATAGGACTTCAATTCTAGTTGTGCTTTCTACTTGGATTGACTGAATTGGCATAGGATTGCTACAAGTGGATCCTTGAAAGCCTTAGTACTTATTATCTCTGATTTTCCATTAAGTTCTTGTTTTAAGTAAACATTCAATTAAATCTGATTTCTTTTAAAAAAAACTGAGTTGCTGGAGTGATTTGGTAGCTTTAACTATTTCCCTGTGGATCGACCTCGGTCTTACCGAGTTTTATTACTACATCGCAGCCTTACACTTGAGGCGAGCGAACATGTTAAGGGTTGAGTTTATAATGTATTAAGGGTTGTGGGGCCCACCGTGGGATATGTGTTGAATCCACTGTCTTTTGGATTCAGAATTTAATTTAACGTCATGGGCCAAAAAATGATTTACAGCCAAAAATTTTATAGCCCCAAGAAGTTTTTAATCTCACTACTTTCCATAGTGTGGTCCACTTGAGCCTTTGATATGCCTCGTTTTTTAGCTCATGCCCTAAAATATACTTTTTAAATGGATGGACGGCGTGGATAATATACATACATAACAATGGGCCCCACGGGACCATCTCATCCCTCTCCAACCAGGTCAATCTACCTAATCAGCGTCACGTCCCATCACATTGACGCGATTTCAAGCAAAAGCCTTTTGCAGGAAGGTCCCACCACGGAAGTTATGTTGGGCCCACCATGATGTTTGTGGGAAATCCACTTCATCTATCTATTTTGGAAGATCATGTTAAGATATGAGATAGAAAATTAGACAGATCTGTAACTCAAGTGGGTCATACGATTGCAAACTGTAGAAAGGGGTTACTTACCATTTAAACCTCTCTAGGCTCCATTATGATGTTTATGAGCCATCTAAACTGTTCATAAAGTGGCCCAAATGCTCATAAGGTCCTTACCATGGGGATAAACTGAAAGAATAAAATATTAGCCTGATACAAAGCTGTTGCGGCCCCATGAATGTTTCAACTATGGGTGTACATTCTCCACTGCTTTCTATTGTGTGGCCCACTTGAGCTTTGGATTTACCTCACTTTTGGTCTCATGTCATAAATAATTTGGAAAAACATGTGAACAGTGTGGATTTCTCACAAACACCAAGGTGGGCCCCAGTGTACCCCATCCGAATCCCTTTCCCCATAAAATTTTAAACGAGCTGTTAAGAGTTATCTATGAAAATATTTTAAAAGTTAAGTCTTTCAAAGTCGTAGGCCATACTATAGGCTTAATTTGGTCAATATCCCAAGTATTAGCCATCAGACTACCAACTGGTGTTGTCTTGATCGTGACCTGATGATGTTGCATTGACTCGTCGTGCAGTGTGTATACCAGACGAGCCTGGAAGATAGACTTTTGAGAGCCGTGTTAATTGGGTAACGTGTTGTGGTTGTTTCCATAGGGCGCGGATTAGGTACTTCCCCCGCCTGTCCCCAGCTCGAGACAGGCTAGGACTCTGAGGGCCACCGTGATATATGGATTGTATCCACACCGTCCATGAATTTTTCCATGTCATTTTAGAACAAAGTGCAAAAAATTAGGCAGATCTAAATTTTAGGTGGGCCACACCACAGTAAGCAACGGTGCTAATGATTTTTACCGTTGAAACCTTCCTAGGGCCCACCGTGATGTTTATGTGCCATCCAATCTGTTCATAAGATCATAGAGACCTTGATGAAGGTAAAAAAAAAATATCAGCTTGATCCAAAACTTCCTCTGGGACCTAAGAAGTTTTCAATGGTCAGACTTTAATCTTCATTTCATTGTCCAATTGAGTTTGGATCTGCCCCATTTTTGGGCTCATAACCTGAAATGAGATGTAAAACGGAATGGACGGTGTGGATACAATCCATACATCACGGTGGCCCTCATAGCCCTAGCCTGTCTCGAGCTCGGGACAGGCCGGGAAGTACCTAATCCGCGCCCGTTTCCATAACGTGGGGCCCGACTTTATGTATGTGGTGGAAGCGGGTTGCATACCGAGTAAATACGCAAGTAAACTGTGTGGTCCACGTAATTCATGTATTTTATCCACTCCGTCTATCCATTTTACAAGATAAATTTAGGGCTGGAGTATAAAAATAAAGCATATCCAAAGCTTAAGTGTACCACACCACAGGAAACAGTGTGAATTGAACGTCTGCTATTGAAAAATTCTTGGAGGCCACGGAAGTTTTGGATCAAGCTGATATTTGTTTTTTTTCCCTTCATCCATGTTTGTGTGATCTTATTAATAGATTGGATAACAAATAAACATCACTATTTGATTATTTGTCATTTCAACCATACTGAAATATCCACCAATCGTATAAATAGGCGATCGAGCATATTGTACTGTTTAGGTTGATGATCCATCTAAGTCAAGTCTGACAACTTAGGCAGCTTGACTTGATCTATTTTGATGCACCGTACGTAGGTACATTTTTCAGTGCCTGTGTATCAACTGCTACACTGTCAGAGGATTAAAGTTGAACTGATATGGTCGACTTCACTCAGGAGACGGTTTTGTAGACTTAGAGAGACCGTGGAAGATACTCGATCAGTAACTGATGATGCTTTTGTTGTTGGGTGTTGGTTGATTATCTCGCTGCATGTGAGGCTTGATACACAGGCACTTTGAAATGGCATATGTGCTATACATTTAGGGCTTGTTTGGTAAAACTTAATTTCAGCAGTAAAAGTTGAAAAAGTCATTATGATTGATTTTTTTTTTTTTTTCAATATTAGATTATTAAGTTAAAAAGTTTAAATGCTTAATTTGAATTTTCACTGAAAATAAGGATTTAATTTTAAGCTTTCAGGAGCCAATTACGTGTTAACCCTACCTTTTAGTCCACATGGGTGATATTTTGTATACCCACGCCGTCCATCCGTTTCTCCAGCCTATTTTAAGGATGGTTTTTGAAAAATCATGCAGATACGAATCTCAAGTGGACCATACCACTAGAAACAATTTTGATTAGTGCTTCACCATTAAAAATTTCAAAGAACCCATCTTAAGGTTTGAGTAATGTTTATTTGCAATCCAACCTCTTGATAATGTCAAGAATATCTTGATGAAGGGAAAATATAAATATCAGCTTAATCAAAACCTTTTGTGGCCCACAAAAATCTTATAATGGTCATTCATCATTGTTTCTAGTGGTATGGTCCACTTGAAATTTGCATCTTTTTAGGGCTTGGTATAACATCCTAAAATGATATGAAAAGACAGATGAACCAGGTGGATATATAAAAAAACATTAAGATGGGCCCCACACGGTTCGGGTAACACCCACTAAGCTGTTCCTGGGTAACAGCTAATCCACTCTCTAAGCTTTCACCCTTTAACTTAAAACTTAACACGGATTAAGGTAAGTCATTTTGAGTTAAAATATTTTTTGAAATGGCAATTTACCCTTTTATCTACTAAAAGAAAAAAGAAAATTGCTTTTCTCCGTTCACCAAAAACAATATGCAATCAGCATCCGTCATTCACGTTCAATACCGCGTTGCATACTTCTTTTTGTTGTTGTTTGTGAGCATCCATCATTCCCAGCTTATATTCTAACTGTGGAAAAAATGAAGATAGAAATTAGAATGTCAGGGAGCGGATTAGGTCAGACTCTTGATACACCGAGGTGGGTGGGCCCCGAATGTGGGGCTCACAGTGATGTATGTGACTTAAATCCACACCATCCAACCATTTTCAAAGTTCATTTTATGGCATGATCCCAAAAATGAAGCATGCCCAAATCTTAGGTGGACCACACCACAGGAACTGTCATGATTGAATCCCCACCATTAAAAACTTCATGGAGTCTACTAGAGTGTTTATTTGCCATCCAACCTGTTGATAATGTTTATATGAAAAGACCACACAAATATCATCAAGATCCAAAACTTTTGTGGCCCACGAGAAGTTTTTAATGGTCAATTACTATCGTTTCATGTCCTATATGGTCCATCGCAGACTCGGATATATTTTATTTTTTGGATCATGCTCTAAAATAAGTTTTCAATACAAATGGATAGCGTTGATGTAGTTGCATACATCAAGGGTCCCACGCACCCGGGGGAGCAGATTAGGTCATGTTACTCAGACTGTGGAGCCCACCTTGATGATGTGTTGTAGATCTACGCTGTCCATTTGTTTCTTCAGCCCATTTTAGGACGTGGTCCCAAAAATTAAGAAGATGTAAATCTCAAGTGATCCACACCACAGGAAATAGCAGTGATTGAATGCCTCACCATTAAAATTTTCAAAGGGCCTATTGTAAGATTTTTTTAATTTTTATTTTCCATCCACCCTCTAGATAATGTCAAGAAGACTGGATGCAAGGAAAAATACAAAGATCGGCTTGATCCAAAACTTTTGTAGGCAACAATTTTTTTTTTTAATTGTCATTTATCACTATTTTTTTGTAGTATATGGTCAAGCTGGACCTTCTTAGAGATGCATGCTAAACATGAGAATGCATGCTAAACTGAGGGGGAAAAATAGATGAACGGAGTGGTTATATAAAAACTACATCATTGTGTAGGCCCCACCTTTGATGTGGGCGGTACATCATGTGGGGCCCACCTTGGATGTGGGCCATTTGCACCATTCTTTATGTAAGGCCCACCTTTGATGTTGGTCATCTATCAAGTGGGCCCACCATCAATATCCACTGCCCATCATGTGGAGCCACCTTTAATGTGGATCGTCCCAAATGTGGGGCCCACCTCTAATGTGGGCCGTCCGTCATGCAGGGCTCGCATTGGATATAGGCCACTCATCATTAGGGCCGACCAATGGTGGGCGTCAATGACCACTGTTTCCTAAGGTGCAGTTTATTTGAGATTGGATTTGTTTCATTTTTGGGATAGACCAACAAGGATGACTGTGTGGATTTCATGTGCACAGCATGTGGCCCTACTATCCAATGGGCCACTCAAAACTAGTTGGAAAAACAGATGAATGGCATAAGTAAAACACATCACGCTGGGCTGAAGGAGGTTTCAATGGTACATTATCATTGTTGCTTCCTGATGTGGGGTCCACTTGAGGTTTAGATCTGCCTCACATACTAACCCCACTCACATTCAAACCAAATGGATGGCGCGGATCAAATATATCGCAGTGGGCCCAACAAGCTGGATGGTCACGTGGACTGGGCGGTTGCTATGAAATCAGCACTTTTACAACTATGGATAAGCACCTCTTGTTTCAGCATGTGGTGAAAAAGTAGAAATGCAAAAGAAAAATGCTGAAATACTAAACTAATTTTCAGCAAATAAGTAATGATCATTATTTATTAATCAAACTAACTTTTCTCGAGTCAAGAAAAGCAACTTACTTGGTGGTATCCAAACGGGCCCTAAATGACCGAACTCCCGTTTTGCCCCATTTCAGTCGGTTCGTAACTTGCATGGACGTCACTGCATGAGGACGCATGAGGATAGGTGGGCACACATGAGCGTCTCCGTATGAAGATAGGTGCAGTCCATCGTAAACCTTGCTAATTGCGTGGACTTCTCTTTTGAACTCACATCCACCTTCCACATGGCAGCGATGGATCGGGATCACTAAAATTACATACATAATCAAATGTATCTAGCCATGAATTTAGCCGATGTGTGCATGCAATTGACATTTTTTTAGTACTTTTAACTAGTCTTTTTAAGGCCACTTAACAAACAAACAAGAATGACTCATCAGTTTTGTATTTAGCTTGATGTCCATCCATGCCAATGCCAGCCACAACCTTCCGTATCTCGACAGGGCTGCTTATACGGTCGGGATGGAAGGGATACAGTGGGGATTGAACATCCAGTACTGTTGAAACATTGTGGGGCTATTATTAAAACTAGAAAAATGCTCGGACGTAGTTTTCTAGTGTTTTGTTGTTCTAGGGTTCTGAATAATAGAAACATTCATAGACAATCACAAGCATTCATAAAAGTACACAAGAGAAGAGACATCGCAAGACGAATTTTATTCCAGAGATCCTGAGATCTTGTACATTCCAGGCCGTGATCTGGCACAAGCCCTTAATTACATTGAATGATCGATGACCCTTTGTAACGCCCCCACAAACACTGTACAGATATTGTCCGCTCTGGGCACGCACGCGCGCCCGCACGGTTTTGTTCTCGGGTTTTACCCCAAAAGGCCTCATATCCTTAAGGTGGGAACTCCACATATAGCCAGGACTTCGGGCGCTCATCCATCCGATGTGGGACAAGCAGCCACCAGGCCCTACCAACTGGAGCGCTATTTTCGAAGCCCGACTGATCCCAACGGGACCCGGATGACAACCCACGCTCGGACCACAGCCAGGCTGCACTGGGGCGCTAGAATCCCCCACCCTCAGGGCAGAGCCGCCCTCGGCTCTGACAATATCATATCTGGTGGGGGCGTTACAGGTGGTATCAGAGCCGAGGGCGGCTCTGCCCTGAGGGTGGGGGATTCTAGCGCCCCAGTGCAGCCTGGCTGTGGTCCGAGCGTGGGTTGCATCCGGGTCCCCGTTGGGGACTGGTCGGGCTTCGAAAATAGCGCTCCAGTTGGTAGGGCCTGGGTGAGGTTAGTCCCACATCGGATGGATGAGCGCCCTGATTCTGGGCTATATGTGCGGTTCTCACCTTCCCTGTAGAGACGCGTTTTGGGGAAAACCTCGGGACCAAAACCGTGCGGGCGCGCATGCGTGCCCAGAGTGGACAATATCTGTACAGTGTTTGTGGGGGCGTTACACCCTTGATTAAAAGGCAGAAGACTAGTCAGCGGGGACTATGGTCTCAGAGTTCATGGTCGTGGAGACCTGTATTTTTGTGTGGTCGTAGAGACCTATGTTTGTATGGTCGTGGAGACCTGTATTTGTTGTGTTTTGTCATGGACTGATCCATCTTTGTACGAGTCAGATGTCTATGTCCCATATTTCGACTGGAGATCCGGGCTGAGACTGTCAGGGTTTTTAACCGAGGGGTGCGATTCTGGGCCTGCGCCCGTCATTTGTGATGGGTGACTGCGGGAAGACCGATCTGCAGTTGTATGTACCTGAGCAGATCAACCAGCGGATGCCATTTGAATGGGTAGGGCATCGATTGTTCTTGAAGTGTCAGTCTTTAACAAGTTTCGTGTAATAGTTTAGAACTCTCTTGGTATGGTTTATCGTGTTAACCATAGTCCCCTTGCTTAGTCCGGATCTGAATCCGGGTCATATTATGATAGTACATATAATGATGATACATCAGTATGATTCTGGGCACTAGCGGCCTCTTTTTTGAGAAGTTACTTCGTTCATCTCGTCGGATTGGATTGGACTCCGAAGGCTTGTATTCTACTTATCGGGTGGCCCGGACGAGTTATTTGACTGCTCCGTTGCATCCGGAACGCTCGAAATATTCAAAATAGGCCCAAACGGAGCTCGAAAACATCATAAAATGAAGATTTAAAGGTGCTAAAATGGACGTTTAGAGTGCTGATTTTCATGATCCGTTGGCCTGATTTTTCTGATGCGCTGGGGCCAGCGCGTCCAAAAATGATTGTTAAAGTGTTTGATTTTTTTGATCCGCTGGGGTATTTTTGTGATGCGTTGGGGCCAGTGCGTCCAAAAATGACTTATTTTGAGATGTGTATTTTTCTGATCCGCTGGCCTATTTTTATGATGCGCTGGGGCCAGTGCGTCAAAAAATAACTTGTTTTATAAACGACTGATTTTTCGGATGCGCTGGGCTATTTTTCGGATGCGCTGGAGCCAGTGCGTCGATAAAATGACTAGTTTTGGAATATTGATTTATTTGATCCGCTGAGGGTATTTTCCCGACGCGCTGGGGTCAGTGCGTTGATAAAAATAAGTCTGATTCAACGTATTTTGCGATGCGCCACTGTGGTTGGAAGTGAGATTTCCGATGATCGGAAAAAGGGTTCCGGCAAGGGATTCCGGTGTTTTCTCAAAAACGCAATACTCTCTTCTTCTCTGGATCCGTCCAAATGAACCGAAGGGAGGGGTATTTATACCAAAAAACATCGAAAATCGACCAATAGGAGACTGCCACGTCTAGCGCGTCGAGAAAAGAAGTCGGCGCGTCGGAAAATGTCTTGGTGTAAATGCTGATTTTTAGGGCGCACTGGCTGTCAGTGCATCCTGAAATTCCTGAAAATGCCTGATTTATTGGACGCGCTGAGGGTCAGTGCGTCCTGAAATTCTTGAATTATTGGATGCGCTGGACGAATTTCTTGATGCGTTGAGGGTCAGTGCGTCCTGAAATTCACTCTGTAAAACTGTCTGAATTTCTTGATGCGCTGGGGGCAGTGCGTCCTGAAATTCGCTTTGTAAAATTGTCTGAATTTCTTGATGCGCTGGGGTGAATTTCTTGATGCGCCAACGTACTTATTTATAGTTATCTTGCAAAAAATGATAGCTTGTGGGGCCCGCTTTGCGATGGATGTCGATACACTGGCTCTATTTCTCCATGATTGAACTTACCCTCCCAAGTTTGGAGGGTTCTGATCATGATGAATGGTGGGGCCCACCACTGGGGGCCAACTTTCCATTTTTGGTTAAGTCTGAGGTGTGTTGTGATTTTTATTGAATTTGCTGAAGCACCGCTCCTAAACCCAGCGATCGAGCGGATTGTATACTTGTAACCCCTGTTTTAAGGATCCAGACTTTTGGGACCCCAACAGATGCCACTCCGATGGGATGGGATGGACTTTGGCCGTCCATTGCATCGCATCGGATTTTTCGGGTCCCGCTATAAATAAGAAAGTCCGGGTCATTTTTGTCATTTCCTGTTTATTTGCGCACTTGATGTGGATAGTCCATCATGTGGGACCCACCTTTGATGTCCACCATCCATCATGTAGGTCCCACCTTTGTTATGGACCGCCCATCATGTGGGGTGCTTAATCTTCAATATGGGTCATTCATCATGTGGGCCCACCTTTAATGTCAATCTTCCATCATGTGATCCCACATTCAATGTCCACCATCCATCGTGTGGGCCCCACCTTTGATGTGGACCATCATCAGGTAGGGTCTGCTTGATGTGGATCGTTCATCATGCGGGGTCACACTTTGTGTTGAAATATTTTGTTTTAAAATATTTTGAAAAACTTGAAAAATGATTTTTTGGTTTTGTCCCATATCGGATGCGAGAAAGAATTTTTTCTTCTTTTATAAGTAGGGTGTTGTGCACCTTACTTATTTATGGTGGGAGAGAAGAGAATGGTGGCTTGCGTGTTCCAGTGCGAAGCATTGGAACACCGCGCACGAGTAAGCGCACGGGCACGGTCTTGGTCTCAGTCTCGAACTCAGACTCAGACTCAGATTCGGACTCGGACTCGGACTTGGTCTCGGGCACGGGAAGGCCTCAGGCTAAGTGCGAGGGCGTGGGCATGTGAGGCATGTGAGGCAGTGTAGCTATAGAGGCGCTAGTGGCACACTTAGCACTTTGCATGTGCGCATCGTGTCGCAGATTGGTCGCGACCTCGCGGACCGGAGCGAGACTGGTGCCAGTCGCGATGCGATAAAGGCTAGGTAGTAGGTCAAGCAGCTGGGCTCGGAACAGAGGAGGTGTTGTGGGTGAGAAGTCTAACAGAGAGACCTCTCTGCTTTTTATAGAGAGCTGCAGGGCTATTTAGAGGGACCTGTGTATCTGCTCATGTAGTAACGGTCCATACCATGCAGTAACAGCTGCATGTGGCTAGTCCAACAGTCAGCAACGGCTAGCCATTTAGTCTAAACAGCCAGCATGCAGGTGTGTAACTCCCACATGCACAACAGTTAGAAACTGAAAAAACCGCTAGTTTCTCATAACAGCCAGAAAACGGCTAATGCCATTATGGCTCTGGACCAAAACTGCTAGCCACCCTTGCCTATAAAAACCGGACATGTCTGGTTCATTTCATCACAACAATTGCAGTCATAACTATCTCTACTAAACCAGCACCCATCTGAGTTTATTAACCTCTAGGTTTGGTTGATTCAAACCAAGTCACTTAGACCAGCGTAGTGGTCTACTGCTGCAAGAAGAAGACCGCCATTTCTTTTTTCTCTTTTTCTTTTCATCATCTGCCAAATAATGTTACTGAGTTCCATAGTGGTTCATTCGTTTCTTACTGAACGCAGAACCACATAAGGCTCTTCGTATCCTGGAAGCAATCTGCCCTGGAACCTATCAGCAGACTCAAAGTAATTTGAGTAGGGGCGAATTATGCTTTAAAGACAGCGTGTTTTTCACGTGCTTTAGCCTGTCCTTATTTTCGATTTTTTCCAATTAATTTATTTTTTGAGATAAAAAATTCACAACACTTTGAAGGAGGCCATCCATCATGTGGGGCTCACCTTTGGTGTGACCGTGCATTATGTAGGCTCACCTTTGATATGGGTCATTCATCATGTGGGGCCCACCTTCACTATGGGCCGTTCATCATGTGGGTCTTTCTTGAAGAAATTGTAAAGAGAAGAGAAAAGGGTAAGATGGGAATTACTTGAAAAGTTTAAGGGTAAACTTGTCCAAAAATTAGTCCAAAATGTCTACTCGATTAAGCTAAATAAGCTCCGTTTCAAAAAGTAACCCCTCCCCAACTTATTAAATTGGAGCTTATTTACTACTTTCTGAAAAAATAAGCACTTCATTAGACTTTCACCAAACGGTCTAAAAGCTTTTTTTTTTTTTAGAAATAAGCCAATAAGCTCTTATTTGTAGAGATGCCAAACGCCCCCTAAGAGTACTTTGACGTGGATTAGCGGTTTTAGAGACCTCTGAAATTTAAAACCCTTCAACGATAATTTAAAACCATGTCCAAGGCCATCACACTCAATTACACCTTAATATCATATTCTTAATTAAATAAATAGCTAGAAACATAATTAAAATCGGGAAATAAACATGTTTGAAGCAATCAAATTAATAAATTGGAATTAATCCAATGTAACCAATTCTTCTTTTGTTAAATATGACCATGTATCTCATGGGTCATCCACAGGCTCAAGGCACGTTCTCCTACTCTTGCACTGTAGCCTCAACATTCGTTACATCTATACAGTTTTTTCATCAATAAAATGTAAGCTGGATAGGCTTAGTGAGAAATCCTAGCACGGTTCATCCAATTAAAATTAATATAGAACAACATACATGAATCAAAATGAATAAACAGTAAATAATTGAAATGTAAGAGTGCTTCAAGTGGGGATTTACATTCACTTTCTTGAGTTGGAATTTCATCAACCTGCATTGTCCGCTTGGGAAGGCATTTACCTGTTGGTAGGCATGGGCAAGGCCCACATCCGCCGCTTGGGAAGGCATCTACTTGTTGGTAGACATGGGCTAGGCCCGCATCTGGAAGCATGGCTACTAGGAACAAATTTTCATCCGGGTGATCCCTAGGAACGACTGGCACGGATTGTACACTTAGAATGCTAGGTTTCAACAATAAAACTTTAAAATAGATCATTCGACATATAATAAGGAAGCTTACAACAACAACGAATTATAGAAAATTATACATTTAACAAATGTAGACAGGAACAAACATCAAATCATTCTACGTCACTCATACAAACATCAAACAATCAACATAGCAAACACTACATTAATTTTAATGGAGAAGAAACACATTGGGATACTCGCCTGAAAAATATGATGAGATTGATTATGTTTGAATAATTAATCTAATCAACAAAATCTAAGTACTCCCTAAAACAATATACATTTATAATCATTTTCAATTTATATGAATTCGCATGGTGGGGCCCACTCTTGTGCTGATCAGTTTCTAAATTGGGGTCCATAACATTGTCCAATCATGTTCTTTCATATTTAACCCTTAATATAGGGTATTAAGGTCTTAAATCAGCTTCAAATCTAACCCTTAATATAGGGCATTAAGACTTCAAGTGGGACCCACTTGATTAATCAAAGTGGTCCATCATCCCAGCGACATTCCAATTGTCTCGAATGTATAACTGATGTAAAATTATAATTATAATTAAACCATTAACTCAATTTTTCAAAATTGAAATCAATCAGACTATTTCACCTCCGGTCGGTCCATCAGTCTAACCGACTCGAATTTATGATCTGTTAGTCAGAGCAGTGTCAAATGTCGAATTGATAGTCTATGGACTTGATTCGGTTTTGATGAACCGAATTATAATTTGGAGATGTTTCTAAATCTCAAATTTAGGATCCATTTATGCATATTGGTTATATCCAAACTGACCATTGGGCCTCCCAAGATTGATTAGGAGAGGGGTCCATTGATCAAGTTGATCTGAAACCTACATGGCCCGCATCATTCAGAATTACATGATTTATTTAGGATGGTCATCTGACTGGTGTGACCCATCTGATGGTCGGATTGATCTGATAATAGCATATTTCGTCCTCGGAAACCAGATGATCCATGTGGATCTAATCCCGCACATCAAGGTGGCCCGACACGATTCTCTAAGCCAATTTGCAAAAGCAATTGCATACTTTCTCTTCATTGTTTATAACAAATACAACAATGCAATAAACATATGGCTGATCTGAACTGTTCATTGCATAGATCTGATAGAAATAATCTAAATTACAGTAAAAAAATTGAAGGAGAAGGGTATTGATCCTTCAATGTATCCTACAACAAAGAAGTTCTCTGCCACTTGGCTAACCAATTTGTTTTATTTCTTAAAGAAAAAATTAAATATATAACTCAGGCAAATCATTGGAAACTTAGAATTAGTGTGCTCCACTAACAAACGAAATTTGAGGACTTCACAGGCATACTCTTAGTTCCCAATACAAACAAGCAGAGGATTCTAATATAAAGGCTTAAATTTTTTTTTTTTAACTTTTTTTCAATGTAAGACTAAACCCAATAAAAGGAAAAAATCAAAACCATACAACAGGTACAAACATTTTCTTCTTAATTTTTATATCCATTTTTTCTAACAGTGAACACCCCTTGAATTTCTTTATCATAACAGGAATGTATAAACCATCAGGACGGTTGGCAAACATAAAAATAAAAGGGCTCATCCACCTCAAAACCACCAATAAGCCCTTCTTTTGATACAACGAAAACAACCACACCAACTATAATAGCGGCACAACAACAACAGCCTCCACATCACCACAAAACAAACACCAAACAACCCAAAACAGGGCAGCCAACAGCAAAAGCTCAGGCCAAAATTCTCCAGCAGTCCAAAACAGGGCAGCCAACAGCAAAAAATCGAGCCAAAATTCTCCAGCAGCCTGCATAGACCAAACTGAGACATGGGCATTCACATTCAGCTACATACCTGAACTGCCTCCAGCAAGCCTAAACATCCAGCTAATCACTTGGAATGATGCTAGAGCCTAGAGACTAAGCTCTTACATACCCTAAACAAAACTGTACCCTATAAGCGGAGAGAACAGAATTCTTAGCCTTCATCTGAAACTTCGCAATGTACGAAGCTCCCGCACACAGCCACGCGTGAGGCGTTAAAGAGGCGAAAAATCTTCCAATAACACGGTCTAGAGCTGAAAATTGAGTAAGGAAGAGGCCTGGCAATCTTCCGGTAAAAGGTCTATAGAACCACTGAACATGCTGAAAAATGAGGCCTAGTCAAGCGTCCTGAATTTGAATCCTGAGTCCCATGTACAAGTCTCTGATTTTATGCATTTCCATGACAACATCTCTCATTTCCATTCTTTCCCTGGGAGTATCCACAGAACATGACACACCGATTCTCACCACTGAAACTAAGCACTCGACGATTCTACTGTTGATAGGATCAACTTGTTCAGAGAGCATTCTTGGATCTACAATCTCCATCACTTGTTCGGGCAGAGTCATATTAGCAACTTGATGAAGGCCAAGGCCATCCTTAAACATGTCATCAGTCGGTCTTCTCCCAGTGAACATCTCCAATAGGAAAATCCCGTAACTGTACGCATCTCCATGTGTAGACGCTTCGCCGCCCATTCCATACTCTGTCATTCATGCATACCTTTAGAGTAAAAACTAAACAATTGTTTAAATTGACAGTACTGTAACTTAAGCTTCATTTTAAAAGAAATGTCTAAACAAGTGTTATAAAAAAAAATGGATGAAATTGGTACCTGGAGCAACATACCCAACAGTTCCTTTTATTCCACCTGTGCTGGTTTGGATTTGGGAGGTACCAACTTCAGAAAGGAACCTTGCTAACCCAAAATCGCTGACATGGGCACTCATGTCATCATCGAGAAGGACATTACTAGGTTTTATATCACGATGAACCAATGGTGGGTCACAACGGAAATGGAGATAATCCAATGCAGAAGCCACATCGATGGCTATGTTTAACCTCTGAACAAGGTTTAAATTCCTTGTCTGGTACTGCCCATCTTCGTTTGGATGCAACCACTGCTCTAGGCTCCCATTAGGCATGTACTCGAAGACCAGTGCTTTGAAATCATTCCCTTTGAAATCGATGCTTGAGCAAGCGGTTACGATCTTCACCAGATTGCGATGACGGATGTTCCTTAGTGCTTCACACTCAGCCAAAAAGCTGTTCGAAGCTCCTCGTTTTTGAAGGTTGAGTACCTTCACTGCAACAACCATTCCGACTGGATCTAGAATTCCTTTATACACAGAACCATAGCTTCCCACACCAATTAAATTGGTGGAAGAGAATCCACCTGTCGCCTTAACAAGCTCCTCATAAGAAACCTTCAAAAACTGCTCATCCAAGGTCGATGCAGAAATGGGTTTCTTTCCTGACTTCCTCATCCGAGAAATTGCAGCGACGAAACCAGACAACAAAATTACAAATAGCACCACACTAGCCACTGGGATTATAATTTTTCGAGAAAGAGTCTTCCTCCTCTTCTTAGAAGCTGAACTGGGGCATGCAGGAAGCTGCAATTTTGGTATGCCTCC
The DNA here is from genome assembly GCA_003013855.2 of Liriodendron chinense. Lineage (NCBI taxonomy): Eukaryota > Viridiplantae > Streptophyta > Magnoliopsida > Magnoliales > Magnoliaceae > Liriodendron > Liriodendron chinense. The sequence goes on from PVNU02000710.1 coordinate 111,408, forward strand.
GCAGAGTTTGTTGTTTCCGAAGACTGAAACTGCACTCGCATTTCCAAATACCCCACCTCCTGGTGCTGGACCCTCCAGGTTGTTGGAGGACAGATTCAGATAGAGAAGGAACTGGAGCTTCTCTAAATCTATCGGAATCTGGCCAGACAGGTTATTGCGAGAAAGATCTAGTCGTTCAATTCCTTTTAGAGCACTCAGAGATAGAGGAATGTATCCCTGAAGGAAGCAATCGTTCATATAAAGGTCTACCAAGCTATGGCAATCTCCCAGCGTGGTAGGAATTTCACCTGTCGATTTGTTATAAGAAACAACCAATTGCCTGAGATTTTTCAGGTTGCTGACTTCTGACGGAATGCTTCCCGTCAAAGAATTCTCATTCAGCGAAATCGTTATCAGGGAGGTAATTCCCATTATTTGTTTAGGAATGCTACCATGGAGCTTGTTTTGCCGTAGGTGTAACGCCTGTAGCCTTGTACAGTTTGCAAGACTCAAAGGTATTTCTCCCTGTAAACCATTACCCTGCAATGTAAGTACCACCAGCCTTGTAAGATTGCCAAGAGAAGATGGAATTTGCCCTGAGAATTTGTTTTCATATAAATACAGGACACCCAAATTCTGAATCTTCCCCATACTCGTGGGAATTGAACCTGTGAGCAAGTTCTCCCGCAAGCTCAACAGACTCAAGTTGATGAGGTTTCCAATGCCCACTGGGACAGTTCCAAATAGTCGGTTTCCTCCCAACAGTAGCTGGATCAGACTAGTGGATAGATTAGCTATGGAGCTGGGCAATGCACCACTGATATGATTTTCGTTTACACGTAAATCTTCAAGATGACTACAGTTGATCAAAGCATCTATGAAACGTAAACCATCCCCTTCCCGACCACTAAAACGATTATCATTCAAACCTAGTACTCGTAAACCCCGTAAGCTTCCAAGGCTTGCAGGGACGTATCCGCTGAAATTGTTCGTCGTGAAATCAAGCACTTCGATCCTTGAGGCATTGGGTAAGGAGATGGGCATGGATCCCCTAAAACGATTATTCCCAACAAGGAGTGATTGTAGGTTTGGAAGAGTGAGGCCTATGTCCTGCGGAAGCCTTCCATGGAACTGGTTATTCGCCACAATAAAATGAATGATGGATGAGAGATTGTAGAGTGAGGGAGGGACGGTACCAGAGAGTTTATTTAAACTAATCAGGAGGGTTTTCAAGTTGGCTAGTCGTCCCAGCTTGCCTGGGATTCCTCCCTCCAAATTGTTCTCCATCAAAGAAAGAAAGGCGAGAAACGAGAGGTTCCCAATAGAAGGAGGGATGCTGCCGGTGAGATTGTTAATTAACACCAAGATCCAATCTGATAAGATGTCTCAAGGAGTCTAGCTCCGAGGGAATTCTCCCCTCGAGCTGGTTCCAGCGGAAGTTAATTTGTTGGAGCTCCGAGCATCGGGTTAGATTGTCTGGAATTTCTCCTTGGAACAAATTCTGATTCAGGCTGAGATACCGCAGGCGGAACAAGCGGCCGACTTCTTCGGGGATTGGGCCATGGAATCTGTTGTTGGAGAGGTCGATCACCCGGAGGAAGGTGAGGTTGCCTATGAAGGGAGATAAGGAGCCTGCCAAGCTGCGGCCTGTAAGGTTCAATGCTGTGACCCTTTGATGATGCCGACGACTGCATGTGACTCCGGCCCAGTTGCAGAAATGGAAGGAATCGTTCCATGTGCTGAGGGCTCCAAACGGATACTCGGTTAGCTGATCCTTGAAGGCAAGCAATGCGAGCTGATCGGTTTTGTTGTGGAAGGCAGTCGTTGCAGATCCTGGCGATGCCGAGAACGGTGGCAAGGCCATGCACGATGCAAAGATGGTGCAGATGAGAAATAGCCGTAGCACACTCGTGCATGTGTGCTTCATGGCTTGTTACTGGGATGCAGAGAGAGAGAGAGAGAGAGAGAGACGGTTGGGAGTGCATTCACCTGTTCGATCCCAGTACGATTTATAAGAGCTCCTCTTGCCTGTTTCGGGATTGGGGATCATGTGGGGCCCGCGGGCATAGATGGTGGGATGATCAGAAGCGTCCGTGCTCTGGGTGCTGCACCGGACGGAACAGACTAGAAACATACGTTTGAATGGGTCATTCTTGCCATTGATACGTAGAGCTGAATGTGGACTCTCCAAAGGAAGGTTTCATGGGTTCACATTCAAGTTAACAAATCATTGGTCGGTGTTACTTTACAAGCGTAGTTGTTTGATCGTCGCCATATGGAATAGTGGCCACGGGATGGACGCCTCCGATTGTTCAACAATTCTGTTGGCTCTGTTAATTATTTGTTTTCTGTCCCCAAAAGTGAACGGTTAAGATTGTCAGAACAATATGCTTCTTGTTAATGGTCCATCCAAGCTATGACTTACTTCATGATTGGTCCGGATCTTTTTTATTGGTCCACGTCATCACATAGGTTTGCAACTACATCACATTCTCAGTGCAATCTCATCACACTAAAGCTGCAAACAGGATTCAGCAAACAGAGGAATATCGGGACTTCTGATTACTTTGGTGAGAGCACGTAATAGTTAAGGGTGTGGATTAGGTGTGTCCCAGACTGTGGCCCCGGCCGTCTGAGTGCATGTGTTGTATATTCACCTTTATCCACTTTGCCAGCTCATTTTAGGGCAAGTCTCAAAATGAAGTAGCTCCAAATCTCATCTGAACAACACCGCAGGAAACAGTGGTGATGGACTATTGAAAAATTTAAGTGAGCCACAAAAGTTATGGGTCATTTTGACATTGTGTTTTTCCTTCATGCAGGTCTGCGTGACTTTATCAGTAGGTTGGATGCCAAATAAATATTATTGTGGACCCTAAAAAGTTCTTAATGCGTGGTACGGGTTTAGTTAGGCATGGCAAAATTCCACACGACCTGTTAACCCACACGAAAAAACTAGTGTTCAAGTCTAGCCTTATCGTGTCGGGTCACTAACAAGTTGACCTATTAAAAAACATAACGGGTCAGGTCTGTGTTTAACCCGCGAACCCGTTTAACCACAACTGTATGTTGGGTCACCGGTTAACATAATGCTCTAGATCACCAAACCACGGCCCACCTATGAACCTTGGCATTCCATCATATGCAATATTGCAATGTATAGGTGATTCCTCCTCATCTCACTAGTGAATCCTATTGTTTTCGGTGATAGAATGGGCCCATTAGGTGGACCACAACTATATGTTGGGTCAAACTGTCAGTTGTCCTCATCAACGATGTGGCCATCTAATGAGTAGATTGGCTTAACGGGCTAAATGGGTTGGGTTACAGGTAACCCATTAAATTAATAAATGGGTTTGGGTTTCTAGATTTCGACCTGTTAGCTAACGGGTTGAGTTTGAGTGAGCAAATTTTTTACACGACATGAACACAATACGACATGATCACGGTTCAACATGACTCGTCGCCAGGCCTAAGTTTAATATACCACACTGTTGTCTATGGTTTGGTTCACCTTAGATTTGTATCTTCTTCTTTTTTTTTTTTTTTTTTTTTTTTTTTAAACCATGACTTAAAATGATTTGGTAAAAGGGATGGATGGCGTGGACATGCAGAACGTATATTGAGGTGGGCCCACGGCCAATGACTCACTAAGAAGTCACCCCAATCACCCACTCAGGTCGCCCTGATATTAAGCACCTTTGATGGAGAAAATTTTTGCTACACCCTACTCTAGCTATGCCCGGTGTAGCGATGACCCCACCATGATATATATGTAGTATTCATATTGTCCATCCATTTGGCAAGATCATTTTAGGGCATGATACTAAAAATGAGGCGGATCCAAAGCTCAAGTGGCCCCCAAGAAGTTCTTAACGGTCGGCGCTCAATCTTCATTATTTTCTATGTTGGGTTGACTAGAACTTTGGATCTGCCTCATTTTTGGTACCATGCCCTAAAATGATCTCACCAAATGGATAGACGGTGTGGATACAACACATACATCGTGGTGGGGTCATTGCTACACCTAGCGCAGCTAATGCCTGTGCGTAGCTAATTTTTTTATCTATTACATTGGATGGATTTAACATGATTATACACAATGATTATGTTTGAGAATACCATGTATTTTGACCACCTAATCCTATGTCTGGGATTGAAATCTTCCTTAAAAACTACACTATTTTATGGGAAACTGGGTTTGGCAGACGTTGTATTTGTAATTAATGGAGCAGAGTTTTCAACTGCTGTCAATCACCCATATTCATATGCAACTTGCGTGTCAAAGGTAAAAGGCACGTATGAATTACACATCCATTAATGTAGCCAAGTTGTAATGGATTTCAAAATTCACGAAATTCAGTCGCATGTCTTGTGGGGACTAGAATTTCAAATATTTAGAATAATCCTAGGTCCTTAATTATGCCTCCATGGAGTGCACGGCGTGTGTAAAATAAATAAATACATAAATAAATACTTAGATTAATCCTGTCATTCCCATCAATTCTAGAAGTCAAATGAATTTCTTATCCCATTAAATGCAATTCAATGTTATATAATCCTGTGCGGCCTCAAAAGATGACGCAGGAGATGAGGCAAGTAACCTCAATCCCTAATATAGTTGATCTAATCTAGGGGACCCACCGTGATGTACCATTTATCCACTAGATCATTTTAAGGTATGAGCACAAAACTAATGCAGATCCAACACACTTAGGTCAAATACACCAAACAGTGAGCTCGGGTTGCATTAAATGCACAAAGCATTACTGCAACTATCATCTCTTGTGTGGTCCACTTGAGCATTTGATCCACCTAATTTTTAGGCTCATAAATCATGGTGGCCCCCTTACAAATCTGCCTAGACGCAGCTAGAGACAAGCGGGGGTAGGACGCAATACACATCCTGGCTACTAATGCATTGAATGTGGCAGTTGTTCGGTTTCTGCTAACCGTTCATCTGCCTTTGGCATGCTCAGCTCACATGATCATCGAATATTCAGCCTGTTCTTTCAAGCAAGGCACCTACTCAATGGAGATTGATTGATGGGGCAGGTCACGCGCTTGTGAAAGGCTAGTGCCAAAAACACAAGTGATTGCGCTGGCACCACGTAGAAAGGAAGAAATTTCCTTTGGGGATGTCATCTGATACTCTGGCTGTGGGCTGGTTGATCCACTGGCACTGAGAAATTGCATGTACATGTCATATGATAATTTAAATTAAACATCCATATTTTGAGACCGTGTAGATGATGAGTCTTGTGAGAAAATCATACTGAACTAACAACACTCACTGCTGAGCGGTGGACATTAGTTTGCTGGTTTCAGACCATTGGTGATCTGTCACTTCAACCATCCAATTGAATGTTAACCAATCATATATTTAGGTGATAAAATTACTGCACGTTTTCTTGATGATCCTTAAAAATTAAAGATAAAGAATTTGGACGGATTAAAATTTTTAAGATTACTATCATGATGCATATGCATAATTTTTCAGTGCTTGAGTATCAACCATCAGACTACGTCAGAGTATCGAAATTTTCTGCTAATGGAGTTGCTTGACTTGACTTGGGACACCGTGTGAAGACCGGGAGACTCGAAGGTACTCTGGTTTTAGACACGAGCAGTCTAGATCAGTGGATTAGACTGCCAAAGTGCCCCAAAGCAAAGTTACAGTGCTCCCTGCATTTCTAGTTAATACGCTGGCAGAGTATCATAGATGATACGCTGGCACTAAAAATGGTACATGTGTCATCTGTTAGGATAATCACAATCGTCTTACATTCCCAACTGTTGGGAGTTGTGAAGGCACATAGCTGAATCAAACAAGTAAAACACAAACGCATAAGCAAATTTGCAAAGAGAAACAACTCAAATTTTATGTGAAAAAAAACTTTTATGAGAAAAAATCCCAGCACAAAGTATGAACAATGAATTTCAAAAGTTGTAAGAGATGAACTTGTTCAAATCAAAGCTTCAAAAAAAACCCTAGCTCTCTCTCACTAAAACTCTCTCAAATCCTTAAACATCTATTGTAACTTTTGATTTTGCATGGTAATACCGCTTTGTGCTATCATTTTTTCTTCCCGAAGATTTTTTCCACGTAAAAATCAGATAGTCTTTGCGTGTTGTGTTGTGTTGTGCTGTGTTGTGTGGTTCCCAAAACCGAACACAGGACAGTGGGCCCCTAAGATCCCTGCCTAGACTTGGTCCCTTTGGTAAGATGCTAGCTCAGGTTTTTATATTGGGAGTGAGCCGTACTTTGGCTACACATGTGGCTTGATACACAGGCACTTTCCGATTGTGTATGTCTCATGCATTAACTCATAATCTAACAATCAGATTGTGGGACCCACTATCTCCAACTTATAATCTAACAATCAGATTGGTTTCACAATTTTATCCTCTGATGCGTTGGCACTTGTACTGAACTATGACAGTTTGGTAATTTCATTTTGACTGCCAAATAAATGTTCATAATCTGCTAATTAGGTAATCAAGTAGGTATATATTTTGGTTCATGATATTTTCAATTTGAATGGCTTATTTTGTGTTAGTTAGATGTTAACAATGCAATTTCTAAGTATTTTACGAGTGCCTGTCAATCATCCTTCATGCTCTGCTTAGAAGACGCGGATTGCCTGGAGAATCCGTCCAGGGACTGTTGACCCCACTCTGCTGTGATGTATGTGTTTTATCCACGCGGTCCATCTCTTTTTCCAGACCATTTTAGGGCCACAGCTCAAGTTGATCCCACCATAGGAAACAGTGGAGATTAAATGCCTGAGGTTGGAAACTTTTTTCGGGCCACGGAAGTCTTGGATATAAATGGTTTTTGTGTTTTCCCTCATCCAGAGGTCTGTGTGACCTTATGAACTTGTTGGATGGAAATTAAACATCATGGTGGGCCCTAGGAAGGTTTCAACAGTGGTTGTAATTATCCCTGCTGTTTCCTGTGGTGTGGTCCATTTGAGCTTTAGATCTGCCTCATTTTTTGGGCTAATGTGCTAAAATGATCTAGAAAAACAGTTGTAGGGTATGGATAAAACACAAACACCATGGTGGACCCCACAGATCCGGATCAACGGATATCCTTGGTGACCGGGTCTTCACACAATCCGCAGTATGGTTAATGTTTGTGTAGTGCTCTCGGCCACCTAATACGTCTTGGTTAATTTATGAATTCAAAATGGCTCCCACGGGATGACGCTAATCTTATCGCCAATCGGCTTTGACGGGAGCGCATTGGATAGAAAATGCTTAAGCTTTTATTCCATGAAAGAGACGGCCAATACTGGTTTGCATGCAGTCCAGATCCATTGCCATTGGCTCCATTGGCGACCTTACACGAGATCCATTGCCATTGGCTCCATTGGCGATCTTACACGCGACTTGGTGAATGCAGGAAATCTGGTGGGCCCACCCATGGAAGCTCTTAGTTTGTGGAATGGCTGCCAATGGATGATGCTAACCTTATGGTCAATGGACTTTGATGGGGAATAAATCGCATTTTGGATAGCTGCAATTGCACTATTCGTAGAGAAGCTCCAATGGATGGGGCTGCGACACTATGGCTCAGTGGTAGACTCACGAGAGTTTCAATGAGGTCATGGGTTCGAGCACATTGCGGTGTGAGTACACCAGCACGTGGGGTGTGAAGGATAAAAATAATGCCCCAATGTATTGGTGGCTACAGTTCCTCAGCTATGATCTGCCAATAGCTTGAAAGAAGTTAGATCTTTCAATGTGTAAATAAAGCATTTAATAAAAACAAAGTTCTGGCACTTGATGTGTAGTATTTATCAAATAACCGTGTCAACCTATGCTTAGACGACTTATTAAAGAGTAAATACTGGATTAATAGTACCAAAGCCCAAAAACTCAACTAGATTACATTATATATATATATATATATATATATATATATATATATATATATATATATATATATAAACAGTTTCCTCCATGGATGGCTCAGATTGAAAGTTGAGTGTTAGAATATTTTTAGGGTTCTGCGTCACGTGGATGGCTTAAATTTTGGGTTCATATTACTGTGATATAAATCCTCAGAAAGTACTCACGAGTTGTTACGAGAGCTAATGTGCAGGTGAGCATTCCTCTCTCTCTCTCTCTCTCTCTCTCTCTCGTATGCCTCAGTTGGCACGCTGTCCCATGACGTGGATCACGTTGGGTCTTGACCATGACAATAGCTAGGGTCGTGTGAACCTACAGTATATGTTTTATCTACGCCGTCCATCCATTTTCCAGCTCATTTGATGGCATGAGCAACAAAATGAGGAAGATCCAAATCTCTGGTGGACCACACCACATGAAAACAGTGGTGATAGAAGGCCCACCATTAAAGACTTTCTAGGGTCCACTATAATGTTTATTTGCCATCCAACCTGTTGATTAGGTCATACAAACTTTGAAAACACAAATAATAGCTTGATCTACCACTTTTGTGGCCCTAATAAGTTTTTAATGATGGCTTTCAATCAACACTGTCCCCCTGTTGTGGTTTCCCTATGATTTGGATCTCTCATTTTTGGGCTCATTCCCTGTAATGATAAGTCAAAATGGATCAACGGCATGGAGAAACCACATGCATCATGGTGTGCCCAAAGATCACTTCCAATGCCCACCAGCAGCCTGTGGCTATTAGGGAGGTAGCATGTAATCAGGTCTATATGTGCGGTGCTCTAGGCGAGAAAACCAAGAGAGAGAGCTGGCGTGGGCCGCACCGTGGTGTTTATGTGACATCTACTCCCATAATAAGGTGTCTGCCGAGAATTTAGATATAGGGCTAAAATATAGCAATATCTATAATTTAAGTGGGCCACGTGAGAAGAAACAGTGCAGGAGAACACCCACCATCCAAACTTTTCCACCTGGTGTGACCCACATAAATCACATATGAGCCTAAATTTTGGTTTTCATGATGAATTTTCAACGCATAGCTAATGGTTGGAATGAATTTCATGAATGTATCATGGTGGGGCCCACGTTGTTTAAGTTCTCAACACCATGTGGATTTGGACCGCACAAAGGTATCCTGTGGTTAGGGCTCTCAATGGAGCGGGTCAGATCCGAAATCCGATTCGCTCCAAATCTGTATAATGCAGATTTGGATCTTAAAATAGGTCCGATTAGTTAAATGGACCGGACTTGGATCTTAAAATAGGTCCAATTACTTAAATGGACCAGATTTGGATTCACAGGTACATATCCAGGTTCGATCCGAATCCGATTAAGATCCAACTCATTGTCACCTTATTGTGTATGTTATATTCATACTGGCCATCCATTTTATAGATTATTTTAAGCCATGTCTCAAAATTGAGACACGCCACTCTTAGGTCGACCATACCACAATAAATAGTGGGATTTGCATAATTTCTCTACTAAATTAGATATATTATATTATATATTTTTTTTAGATTTGTAATGGGGGTGGATTCGGACCTAGATCTGACCGAATCCGATGGTTATATGGATTTTGGCTTGGAAATGGATCTAACAATTTATAAATGGATCAAATATGGATATCACCTTTTGGATCCAAGTTGGATCCGAATCTGTCTACAAATATACCGACTTGGAGCAGATCCCATCCAAATCCGACCTATTGAAAGCCCTACCTGAGGTACAGTGCGCCGGTAACCATTACTCTCTCTCTCTCTCTCTCTCTCTCTCTCTCTCTCTCTCTCTCTCTCTATATATATATATATATATATATATATATATATATATATATATATATATATACACGCACACGAAATACATCAACCCACACACACATACACACTGTAGGAGAATTTTGTGCGGATCAAGTGGGGGTGGGCTCGAGCTCGAGCTCAGGTGGGTCTCACCAGAATGTGCACATGAACTCAAACCATTAGGTCCATGATGGTAATGTAACACTACCGGCAAAAAATCAGGAGGATTAATTTGTGACTAGGTAGGCTAATCTAAGAGACAGTGTGAGTGTGAGAGAGGGATGACGACCCTTAATTTTACAGGGCCCACCTTGATGTTTGTACACAATCCACACCAACCGTTACTTGTGTCATTCATCATTATAACTAGGGCTAAAAATCAGTCTGACAAGTGATTTAGGTGGGTCACACGAAACTGAGATAGGGATGCCCACCATTGAATTTTTACAGGGCCACGTGTTTATATGAAACGACTCCAATCTCGTGAAAATTCATCCATGAGAACAAAAATTTAGGCTCATACGTGATTTATATGTGCCAGACTAAGTGAAACAGTTTACACGGTGGTGCTCACCTGCATTGTTTTTGGTCACGTGGCTCACTTGAATTATGGATGTGGCAGATTTTTTAACCCTATAGTTAAATAATTGTCACGCACCTTATGATGGGAGTGGATTTCACATGTACATTACCGTGGGGCCAGTCCCACCTTCTTGTGCCCCCTTCTCCTGTGATAGCCATAGTGGACGTGGATTGCATACTAACCGTATGGCCACTACAGGTAGATGTTGGAAGTATGCCTGGCAATGGGTCATGTTGAACCGGGTTGGTGTTGTGTCGTATCAAAAATTCGCTCACCCAAACACGGCCCATTAACTAACGGGTCAAAATCTATAAATCCAAACCCATTCGTTAATTTAACGGGTTACCTGCAACTTGACTCATTTAACCCATTAAATAAATAGGCTGTTTCAAGTTGGGTACGGGTTGACCCGCCATGGTTGAAAAGATGGAGAAGGGGGTCGATTTGACAGAGATATTAGGATGTGGTCGCGTGGGGCTATGGGGAGAAAGAAGGAGAAAACTTACGGACTGTCTTAGCATAGCTTAGGATTTTCTTACCACAATAAGGGTAATTACCAAAATATCCTCACTAACAGGTTAAACGGGTTTCTTGGGTGAAATACTAAACCACTGAAATGATCCAATATGTTAACGGGTCTTAATGGACCAACACATTATTGACCCAACACGATATGGTTAGACTCGAACACTGATTTTTTCACGCGGTTTCGTGCGGGTTGGCAGGCCATGTGGAATTTTGTCAGGCCTAGTTAGAAGTGCTCTGTGCCCCCCATCCTCTAGCAGGGTATGATGGTTGATACGCTGGCATTCAGAAAGGATGGATTGGATCATCTGATCATCATTTCTCGTTGTCTAATACTGTCAAATGTTAGCTTAAATGAAATGGTCTAATTAAATTTCTTGCCCTATTAGAGATAAGTCATCATAAGAAAATCGTATTGGTTGAACCATCCTGATTGCTGATTCTCAAACAAACACTTACTGAATTCCAACAATTAGTTATCTGTCATCTCAATCATCGACTGAAATGTCCGCCTAATTCTATAGATAGGTGATCAAGTACTGTACCTTCTGGTTCACTACAAGAAATGTGACTTTTACCAAGGAACTTTTTCTTGGCTAAATGCCATAATTTCCTCGGTAAAACCTGTTACCAACGAAAATGTTCGTCGCAATTTTCGTCGAAATATCACCCTCGGGAAAAAGATTTACCGATGAAATTTAATTTTTTGTCGGTAAATGGTTGACCATTTCCAACGAAAAATTTCCTTGGTAAAAGTCAACAATTTCGTCGCTATTGTTTAATTCGTTGGTAATTATGTGACTATTACCGAGGAAAAATTGCCTTGGAAAACGTAGTAGAATTACCTTTACATTGCTAACCAAATATTTATTTGGAACATCCAATATCCCTACCATTCAATATTTCTTTCAAACATTCAATATCCCTGCCGGCTGAAAGCATTCAATATTCAATATTTCTTTGGAACATTCAATATCCTTACCACCTAAAAGCATTCAATATTCAACATCCCAATCACTTGATAGAACATTCAATATTCAATATCCCAATCACCTGATTGAACATTCAATTGCATACCAATCAAAATGACCATTCGACCGTAATAATGTTTTAAATAAAATCGAAATGTCAATCCCACCAGTACATACAACCAATAAAAAAAAAAAAAAAATCAATCAGCACGAACATCCCCGCTATCACCAACAAACAATCTGCAAAATAAAACAACATACAATATTAGTAATTAAAACTTATAAATAAAATATGCAGTTGGGTGTTCATTTTTCTTTTTTAAATGACTATGAAACAAAATACAACTTGAATTGAAGATTTAGACCATGTAGGCATGCTCCATCCATTCATGCCTACGTGATCTTGACTATGTGCAATTTCAACAGTTGGGGGCCCGCCATTGATACCCCATGGATGGCACACCTCTACTGCAAAGACAATCCTATAAATTCAAAACGTGGTCATCATGCATTCCGTAATCTTATCCGTCCATACATGGAAAGAGTGATTTGTGGAAACTGGTATTCTGTACATAACCTTATCATGGTGGGATCTACCCATTGAACGGTTCTGATCGTTCATATACATGGCCCAACAGGTGAACAAATAAGCAGTTTTAGTAGTCCACCGACTACAATACCACACCTCTTATTCTTGAGTGTGATTTGATACTCTGGAGCCAGTTCATCACAACGAACCATCATACAGTCTTAGATCATTTACCAGTATTAATATTCTATTTTTTTTTAAAGGTGACTCTGGGTGTTGTACTTCTCTTTCATTCTCTGCAACCCGGGTACATAACAGCCTAGACCATCACCCAGGACATGAGTCTGCTTTTGATGTTTGGACAACAGTTCTTGGTTGACTAATAGTTCCAAAGAAACTTATTGCTCTAGACCTAAATCTAAAGGTCATCACCAATTCAATTCACGAATTTGTACTCCAGTCTTGCTGTCCACGATGGTCAAGCTTTAAGACCCAGTTTTTGCTGTCTAAACAGACAAATTTGAGCGCTGTTCATGCTGTCCAAATTGGACAGTTCTAAAGTCCAATATGCCGTTCACGTTTGGACAGATTCTAAGGCCAAACATCTTGTCCACTTGGACAGATTGTACTCCAAACTTGCTGATCATAATAGATCAATTTGGACCTCATCATGGTGTCCACTTTTGGTCATTAGGGTCCCGATATATGTTGTCCACCTTCTGTTCAATTTGGACCTCATCATGTTGTTCCATGTGTGGTGATATGTATGTGGTCCAATGTGCATGTGATGACTTTTCCCACAACAGACATGGCAGAATATTTAAGGGGTACAATATTATCGGCTATGATACCCAAATATGTGAATATGCCCCACATTTCTGTCAGACATGACATGACATCAATACTAATACAAAATACTTTGCAATACTTGTACAAAACATCTCAACTGAATCCCATTGTATTAGATTAGTTATTGATGAAATCTAAAACTTTCTAGATCTAACAAAAGGCTTGATCAGAAAAATTAACCATGAATATTGTATTTAAATGGGTACACCCATATCCACATTCGTATATTTGACCCGGACTTCTGAGAAATAGTCATTATCAATGTCCGTATAATCATCCATATATGGATATAATAGATTATCAGAAGCCTCGTAAAGAACATGTATCTAGAACCCTTGTGATTGGACCCAGTTGCATGATGTTAGTATTGTCAAGATTGTTTGGTCCCCGCTATGGATGAGCCATACATCAGATATCACTTTCATTGGATGGTCCTAATTAACCATCCGATTTGACACCGGAAATGGACAGAGAAAAGATTAAGAAATTGTCCATATTCAAAAGGCAAAAGTCCTCTTGTCAGATGACTAGGGTCTTCTGCCCAGAGAAACTTGTCTATGATAAATCCATAGTGTGGCCCACAGACCAAAGGTTCAAATCATGTGTTGTCATGTGGAAGGGCCATCGCAAGGTTGAAAAGGTCTCATAAGAATCAATAGAAAAATACATGGAGCAGTAATCTCCCTTAATTCTCTGATTGTACAAGTGAAAGAGTCACCAATATATAGTTTAATCAAGAGGAAATGATGGAACTATGACATTTTCCTACAATTCATGACGGGGAAATCACCCTCAAATTGCAATTAACTATCTTTCAAGTCCAACTTGCAAGTAACATAATTGTAATTTGGAACCCAGACATTCAGTATTGATGCTAAGGAAATCACAATTTGGTCATTTCAACTCTATTAGATAAGTAAATTCCAATTCGATTGGATATCACATCCAAAGGCAGCCTAAGTAAATTAGACAGCTTCACAATACAAGAACTTCCAGAATTTTCTTAAAAGAAAAAAGGTTCTCTTAGTTTTTCTCACATCTAAAACATGAGCAGAAAATAATTAACGTCCGCTGATTAAGAACGTCCATCTTGCTGGGCATAGAGTGATGTGCAATGACATAAAAGTTGCCCTGTTGGTACAATACTAACTGCCTTATTTTCTCTGTCCAAGGAAGATTGTCGACCATTTTATTTTTAGATTCCTGTTTGAATGACATAAATAGATAAAACAGGACTGTCCACCACCTGGTATAATATTTGTAGCATCACCATCCACTGTAGGGCCCATCGGATGGACAATCCAGATCATTTTTTTCAAGCATCCATGTGGGTCCCATCATCAATTGGCCAAGCAAGAGAAGTGAAATGAAACAGTTTAGAATATGTCTTATTTTTTAATATTAAAATATGACTCCAGAAACAAGTTTGGCATTTTCTGTTCTTTGGCATCACCATTTCTAAAACCAACACATGTATGTCTAAGTTGCTTTGTAAAAGTGGCAGAGCCCATACCTCATTGGGGATCGGTTACAAGGTCTCGCTAACATATCCAATAGTGGGAGGTATCAGTGCTCTCCTCTTCCCTGCAAAAGAACCAAAATTTTCAAGACTAAACTTTTACCATGGAAGAGAGGAACTTAAAAGCAGAAAGTGTTGTAGCTAATGTAGCCCTGAAATCATAAAGAAAAGAGAAGAAATAAGCAGCATGTATCTTACCAATAAAACTAATCTACAAATATTTTTCATTTAACAATTCAAAGGACATAAATGCACATGTACATGCATACTTTCACATGTACCTACATTAGTATATGCAGTATGCATATGTTCAGTCCTCTAGCATGTCTATGGTAATATAGTTGTAGTAAAACCATGTGTCCGTATCAGAGCTTTGCTAAGCCCACACACTTGTGCGAGGTCAGCTAATGCACACGCCACCACATATGCCAACGTGGCGAACAGGTGCAATATGCAAGACATCCATCAGAAGGGTAAAGCTACTTAAATTCCATATGCCAGGAATCAGGTCAGCCCACTGGTCAGGTGGGTCACAATCAACTGAAAAAATGTCGTCATCATCTAAGCCTTATCCCAACTAATTGGGATCAGCTGCATGAATCATTCTCTGCAATTCCACCCTATTAAGGGCCATTGCTTCAGTTAGACCATAGGTCATCAAGTCTTTTCTTGCTACCTCCACCCACATGCTTTTGGGTCTTTCACAGTACCCAGATTCCCCCCTCTCAAATACCTTGCAAGCATGACATTCTAAGAAACCACATTTCTCTCCGGCATTACATCAAACAAACTGCGAGCACTAACCAAAACACTCATCTCCGCATACCCATCCACAATCGAGTTCCAAGAAACCAAATCCCTCACAGGCATTGCGTCAAACACCTGCCGAGCATACCCCACAAGCCCGCAGCTAGCATACACATGCACCAAAGCATTCCTTACATAGACAACCACATCAACCCCATTCTTTACCGCCTGCTTGTGGCACTTTCACCATCATCTGCACATCCTTTCTTTGCGCACGATCTCACCAACGGCGGGAACATGTAGCTATTTGAGAAGAACCCTCTCCGCAGCATCTCGAAATAGAACTGCACAGCATTGCCAGGGACAACTGTGAATATGCTTCAATAACGGTGTTCACGCAGAAAGCCTCGGGGGAATTGATCTGGCGGAAGATCAAGACGAATGTAAGTGATATCGCCGGAATCAACAGAGAATTTCAAGATACGGCTGACAGTAAAGGGATCCTGGAAGGATCCTGGAAAAGGCCAGCGGTGATGAGATGGGATTGGATTTGGAGGAGCAGTTTCATGGATTGGCAGGATTGGTGAAGGAATGGAGGAGTTGGGCATTTTGGGGTCGCGAATGGGAGGGCTGGGATTTGCGAGAGGGGGGCGAGGGAGCAGCGTTTGTTTGGGTTAGGGACAGACGAGAAAGTGGGGGGCGGGGGAGAGAGAGAGAGAGAGAGAGAGAGAGAGAGAGAGGCAAGGGTTTGTTTGGGTTAGGGTTCTTAAGGCAGTTAACATAGGCTTCTTATTAAACGTTTAATCATGACATTCATATGGTGGGCCCACTATGATGTATCTGTTTCATCCATGTCGGCCATTAATTTATTAAAATTCATTTTAGGCTTGATTCCAAAAATGAGGCAGATCTACAGGTGGACCACACCATGAGAAAACATTAGTGATTGAATGTCCACTCTTAAAAACCTCCTAGGGCCCGCTGTAATGTTTATTTCACATCCAACCTCTTGATTAAGGGACACATATCTTGGTAGGGAATAAACAAATATCAGCTTGATCGAAAACTTCCGCGGCCCCTGAAAGCTTTTAATGGTCGGCGTTCAATTAACACTATTTCTTATGATGTGGTCCACCTGAGATTTCGATCTACCTCAATTTTGAACTCATACCATAAAATGATCTTAAAAGATATATAGACAATGTGGATGAAATACATAGATCATGGTGGGACCACAAACCACCAACCACTAGCCATTAGTTAGTAGAGGGTCAATAGCCAATCCGCATCTGTTATCTTAAATGTGTGAGGCCTAAGTTGATGTATTTTATTAATATCCTGTTATCTTAACTGTATGAGGCCCAAGTTGATGTATTTTATTGATATCTATCCCATCCATCGATTCTTTAATATCATTTTAGGTCTTTATACTAAACCTTAAAAATATCCAAATCTTAGGTGCAACATACTACTAAAAACAATAATGAATGGTCATAAAACCGTTCGTGGCTCACATATGTTTTTGATTAAGCTAATATTTGTATTTACCTTTCATCCAGATCTTTTGGACATTATCAACCGGTTTGATTGTAAATAAACATTACTAAAACTTTATGGGCATTTTGAATTTTTTAATGGTGAGTAATAAATTACCATTTTTTTTTATGATGTGCTGCACCTTAAGGGAGCAATTAGGTGTTACCAAGGTAACAGCTTAGTCGGTATTACCCCTATCGTGGGGCCCACTTTGATGATTTGTTGGTAAATAGGAAATTTCTTATAATGTTTTACCTAAGAAAACAATTCTTAGGTAAAAGCCTATAATTATAAGGAAATTATTATTTTTGTTGGTAATTATCACTTTTACCGAGGAATGTTTTCCTTGGCAAAGGGGATAATTACCAACGAAATAATAAATTCCTAGGTAATTGTGAGCTTTTACCTAGGAATTTTTTTCTTGGTAAAATTAAGCAAAATTTTAAAAATCTTTATATTTTTAGCCACAAAATAATCCTCTATTTACCCACAAAATTTAAAGTTCTTCGATATTTGTCACTTTTACCAAGGAAAATTTCCCTTAGTAAAAAGCGGAGCAATATTTACCTAGAAAATTCAACTTTTGTCGGTAAAAGTGTATTATCACCCAAGAAATTCGTTTCCTCGGTAAATATTTCCTAGGTAAAGGTTATTTTTCTTGTAGTGGTTGATGATCCATCTAAATTGTGTTTTATAATTTAGACAGCATGATTTGAGTTATTTTGATGCCACATATATAATTTTTCTATGCCTGCGTATCAACCCTTACAGTCTCGGAGTATTAAAGTTGAGTTGTTAAGATACTAACTCAGGCTTTTATTACTGCTATGTTAGTTGATACTCCGGCTGCCTATAAGGCTTGATATGTGGGCACTTCGAAATGTATATGTGCCATACATTAACACAAATTAAGCCTGCTAGATTGGTTTTACAATTTTATCTTCTAATCCTTCGACACTTGTACTGAAATATATGATCATTTGACATTTTCATTTTGATCCGTCCAATAAATGTTTGATAGTTAGATAACCAAATAAACGGGCTTTTCAGTTGATAATATATCTAAATTGGACGACTATTTGTATTACGTATGTGTTAATCATGTAATTTCTAAGTAATATAAAAGTGCCTGTGCATCATTCTTCACACTCTGCCAGAGTATAAAAGTTTTTCTTTTATCTCCTGAAAGAGAAGGTTACTGTTTGTGTAGATGCCATTGGCCACCTAACACACATCTTGAGTAATCAGTGCAGGTGGACCGCATAGATAGAGTCAACTACATGGACGGTTCTGATCATCACATCTACGATTCTGGTGTTTCTCACGTGGCATGTACATCAACTTTGAACAGGCAAAATTCAAAAAAATAAAAGAATTTTCCAACACGAGTCATGGTCAGCAGGGGTTCTGTATTTTTTTTTTTTTATAGAAAAATCATTTTCAGGGTTAGTATCAATTAGATTATAAAGTATATTAAGAAGTAAAAAAATATAGGGTGTTGACATTATTGTCTTTCTCTAGTGTCCTTTTGGAGGAAGCTGGGTAGGATTTCTCACGCAGTGTGGATTCTAAGTCGCGAAACCTCCGTCATGGTCAGCATGTTCCCATGTAATGTCTTTGAAAAGAAAACAGAAAAAAAAAAACTACTTCAAAGATGCAAAGATTTGGTTAATGGAGGAATTCTATTGCAGCCCTTCAATCTGTGCGAGTGGACCCATAGCATGTTGATCTAGATGGTTCATCAAATGTCCCCATTATGAATTGTAGATTAAAGATCCCTCCATACCAAAACATCAACCGGTGACCTTCAAATAGATGGAGGTCATCAGTTGAACGGACAAAGTTAAAGCTTTCTCCAACACGAGTCATGGTTATAGGGCTCTTTATTTTTTTTATGGTAAAATACTTTTCAAGGGTAACGCTAATTAAATTATAAATTATATAAAGAAGTAAAAAAATTGATATGTTGACATTATGTCTTTCTCTAGTGTCTTTAAGAGGAAGCAGAACATATGGCTTGGATTTCGCAAACAGCCTAGCTTCTAAGTCGCGGAACCTCCCAAGGTTTTGGATAAAAATATAAAACTTAAAAAACTGTTTCACTCTTTTTTCTTTTTCTTTTTTAATTTTTAAAGGAGGGCTTACCCTACGTCGAATTTTATTAAAGAACTGAGGCTAAACCAACAAAAACAAACTTGGATCCCGGATAGAGAACCAAGCACACCTACCCACCCAAAAAGGATAAAACCCAGCCACAAAATCTTAGCAGGGGGAACCACGCTCACTACAATCGGTTCCTAACCTCTCTCTCCCTCATAGTACCCAGCCCAACCCGATCTAGGAAGAGCTTGCCTCTGATAACCTGAGGAAGCTCTCTTTCCTGATCAAACATTTGGTTATGTTGCCGCTCGCTCCCCAGCTGAGCAAGACCATCCATGACCTGGTTAGCTTCACGAGGCTTGAACACCACCTGAACTTGAGCCTTGTTAAGAAGCTCCCCAAAAGCCGCCTGCCAACACCACATCTTCCACCTCTTGGTCGATCCCCCGCTTAAGGCCTCCACCGAAGACTTAGAGTCGCTTTCCCGAGCAATATTAGGGACACCTTTATCCACACACATAAATAGTCCGATAATGATAGCTCGAAGTTCAACTCTAGAACTAGAAGAAACCCCAAATCCTCTAAAGAAAGCAAATAAGAACTTTCCACTTCCCCTCCCCCGGCCCTGGGTTCCCTCTAGTTGACCCATCTACATTCACTTTAACCCACCTCGGGGGTGGTTTTTTCCAAGCCACAATTGAAGCAAAGGGGAGAGAGGAGCGAGGCTTCAAAAAACCAAGAGCCAAGTAGAACATCCGATTAGAGCTACTGGAGGAGTCCCTACGACAAATGTTCCTGCTGGTCCATTCTAACAAAGAAATAATGTTCTTTACACTCTATTCGTATCCATGCTCTTCTCATCATACCTAATTCTGTTTCTCTCTTTCCATAGCTCCCAAATCACAAATGAGGGGATCAAACCTCGTAACAGGAAGACTAAGTCCTTGGACGATGCACCCCTCCACCAGCAATCAAAAACTCTGCCAAGCATTAATCCAGCCGGAAAGGACAGGCCAAACCAATGACTCACTTTCCCCCAAATCTCCTTTGCCATATCTCCCAACGTTAACAGATGGAAGACTGATTCCTCCTTATTGTTACTGATGCAGCAGCTACACTTTGAAGGTAGGCAAATACCCCTCTTCTTAACATTGGCGTCTGTCGGAATGCCCCCAAGCAATGCTTTCCAAGCAAACAGACCACACTTGGTGGGCATGTTGCTGTGCCATAACCACTTTTTTTTTTTTTTTTTTAAATCTCTTCTTCACTCGACACAGCAGCGGACGCTATTACAGCGTCCGCCCGCTGTCGACGGATGGGGCTACATTGGATCATCAAGGTGGGCCCGCTGTCGACGGATGGGGCTACATTGGATCATCAAGGTGGGCCCGCTGTCGACGGATGGGGCTACATTGGATCATCAAGGTGGGCCCCGTGGATCGATCCACACCATCTATCCGACTCCCCTTCAATTGCACATCAATCCTTTGAAAGTTTTTTTTTTTTTTTTTTAAAACGTTGATTGCACAACATAGGCTGTACCGTTGTTTCCAATCAAAGAAAATTTAGACTGCCAAGATCCAAGTCCTTGTTATGCATGGACATCCAAGATTGACTACTCTAGGATCGTGTGGACCCCAACTATCTTCCAACGATCCTAGGTGGCTTAGCTTGCATGAAAAAAAAAATTCGAATCCAACTTGGATTCGGAAATCTCCAACCGTCTGCGTTGTGCGCTCTTGTGCTATAAAAGCTGACCATGTGCTTCGTTTTCTTTCAAAGAAACGTCATAGAGAGAGAGAGAGAGAGAGAGAGAGAGAGAGAGAGAGAGAGAGCCGTTAGAGAGAGAGGTCGTGTGATCTCTCTAACCAGTGGGGGACCACCCGCATTCGTGGACTATCTTATTAAGGGTGAGGTGGAAAGGGCCAGTCATACCCACACCATTGATGCCAACTTATAAATCTCCAATCTGACTTTAGAAGCAAGTCACATGAAGTTCCCAAATCTGGACATCAACTTGCATTTCAAGATTGCTGAAAGATCACATCCAAAGGAGCTATGGCCCACCAAACTGTCAAATCCATCACCACAAATGTCTTACCTATGTAGAATGCTAATATTAAATAATAACTATATTTACCCTTCCACACTCTTTCAAGTACGAAAATTGGTGACACCTATGTATAAAAACAGTACATCCTTGTGTGAAAAGAGGAATTATAGGATCCAGGGTCTGAGGCAGTGTGCAATATACACTAGTTTTTTCAGTTCTGGCAAATGGGGTCCATGGTTTCTTAATCTTGACCACCAGCTTGTCTGGTCCCACTGTTGGTGGACCAAGCCTTTGGAGATCTCCACTGTAGGAATTGTAATTTTTTTATTTGTGGCTTGCAAATAGATGGTTAGGATGAGGAATATAACTATTGCCTCGTTTGCATTATTGATGGGTAGGATCTTCCAATCTAGGAGATTTTTGGGCCATGGTTACGCTGGGCCAGGGCTGGAGCTAGTTTCCTCTGCAGTGTCGCTGGTCCAATTGGGTTGAAAAGGCTCTACCTTATTTAAATGATCTAGGCTTGAAATAGCCGAATCTTGGATTTTTCTCTTCTTAAATTAATCATCTACCTACGATGTGTCCCATCATATAAACCATTTGAGTCCCGATCATCTGCTTGGCCTGAACAAGATTTTTCTATTTGCCGACCTCCTGATTGGTCCAGCTTAGCATTGAATGCAGTCAGTGCTGACGTATGCTGAGCTGGACCAATCAGGCATCGGTAAACAGCAAAATCCTATTGAATCCAAGCAGACAATCTGGATTCAAACCATTTCTGTCACTGAAACATGACCCTAAACCACCTAGCACCTTCCTACAATGCATGCGTTGGGGCACACCTCAATGTATGCATTGTATATCCATCCTGTTCATCTGTTTAGACAGATCATTTTAGGGCATGGATCAAAAAACGAAGCAGATATGAATCTTAGGTGGACCACACCATAGGAAACAATGATCATTGAACACCAACTATTAAAAACCTCCTAAGATCCACCATAATGATTATTTGCCATCCACCCTGTTGGTAAGGTCACAAGACCCGGATGAAGGGAAAACACAATATCAGCTTGATCCAAAACTTTTGTGGCCCACAGAAACTTTTTAATGGTCAATTACCACTGTTTCCTGTGATGTGGTCCACCTGAAATTTATATCTGCTTCATTTTTTGGACCATGACCTAAACAAAAGCTGGAAAAACGTATGGACGGCGTGGATCGATATAGAATGCATACATCAAGGTGGGCCCCACGGTTAGGGTCCCACCCTGTCTCTGGTTCTGGGTCGCAGCTAAATTGCGTCCGCTCACAAGTGTCCTTGAGCCATCTATTCTTTTTTGTATACTGATGGCCCACTTTTGATGATTGACTTCGGCTAGCAGGCTAGTCTGGGCCATTCATCATTGTCCCAGCCCATATAACGAGCTAAATTTCAATCCTAGGCCCACCCTCCAGAAAAAAAAGAATAAAAAAGAGTTCATCTGATTGGATCTATACATGGTAGCAACTGATCAACAAGCCTTTTGCACAATTGGATGCTTAGATCTACGTCATCCAGCCAACAATCAGACATATCGACAGATCTGAACCGTTCACTTGTTAGACAGCAATGATCACATCTAAGAGATCCTCTCCAGGATGACGACTAATGGATAAGACTAGTGGATCACGGATCAAAGCGGCGTAGATCTCTGCCAGTTTTTGGTGAATTATGATAGGCCATATTTGGGCCTTTCATCTAGGTGCTTTAACGGACAGATTTACCATTAGATTTCGGCTGCCCATAAAAACAGCGATCGGACCGTGCTGTCCGCATTAAGGTGGGACGTGCATCAGTTCTGTCCGTCCATTCAATGAACGATCGTGCTTCAGATCTGGCCCCATCACCTCATGGACAGTATCAATCAGATTGGCCCATCCATCCACTGTACAATTTCTTAGACATCCGATTTTCATAGTGGGGTGCACCTTTTGGACCGGTTGGATGTCACCCACATGACATGGGCTCAGGCTGCAGTTGGTTTAACAATATAATGACTGTATATGATCATAGATATCTTGCCATAACTTTGGACCAATCTGCTGATATGAAATTATTCAATGAGAAAGATATGTGCACCTTTGGAAGCACCCAAGAGGGACATGCTACCACTTCTCATTTTCCAACTAAACCTTGAATCAATCTAAGCTTGCCATGGTCCAGAATCATAGGGCCCATGTCCAACTTCAATTAAAAAAGCTGCCAAATTCAGCCCAAATCCACCATGAACCCAACCCAAATCCAACCTATTGATCATGGCATCTTAGACCTTTTTTATTATTATTATGATTATTATTTTATTTATTTTTTATTTAAGAGAACAAAACATCATGGCCATCTTAGACCAAAAACTAGGCCTTAAGCAATTGGGCTTACCACGGATTGAAACACTTACCCCAAGTCTTCCTAGGTGGGTTGGACGTTGGCTCAGCTCCGCTAATCGAGGTATATATCTTGCCACCCTACCAATGTATATATTTACGAAGATATTCATTATCGGTGTCTAAATTGAAAGTGGAGTGGGTCATGCCTCGTTCTGGATGGAAATCGGTCCACAGAGATGCTTTGTGGGACCCACCATAATGTATGGGTTTTATCCAAGCTGTTCATCCATTTTTTCAAATCGTTTTAGGTATAATCCCAAAACTCAAGGCTCAAATGGGCCACCCCACAGGAAGCAGCGGTGATAATGACATCCACTGTTGAAACCTTGCTAGGGCCCACCGTGATGTTTATTTGCCATCCAACCTGTTTATAAGGTGGCATAGACCCCGATGAAGGGAAAACAAAACGTTAGCTTGACCCAAAACTTTTGTGGCCCCATGAAGTTTTTATCAGTGGGAATTCAATCCCCACTTTGTGGTCCACTTAGACTTTGATCTGTCTCATATTTGAGCTCCCATGGAGTTTTTAACAGTAGGAATTCTTGCCGACAGTACGGATATATTCATAAAGGATATAATCAGCGCCATACGAGTTAATGTCTCACATGGTGTCGGATATATTCATAAAGGATATAATCAGCGCCATAAGAGTTAATGTCTCACATGGTTTTTTCAGGACGCGGATTAGCTACTGACAGGTTGAGTACCATCTCGCTACTGTAGTGACGTCACCAACTTCTATGGGCCCCACTGTGATGTATGTATTGTATCCACACCGTCCATCCAGTTGGAGAGATCATTTTAGTGCATGATCCAAAGAATGAGGCATATCCAAATCTCAAGTGGATCTCACCAAAGAATGAGGTAGATCCAAATCTCAAGTGGATCTCACCAAAGAAAACAATGGGGATTGATCTCTTACCATTAAAAACTTCTTGGAGCTACAGAAGTTTTCAATTAAGCTGATATTTGTGTTTTCCCTTGTTCCATCTCTGTGTGAACTTATGAATAGGTTGGATCTCAAATAAACATCATGGTGGGCCTTAGGAAGGTTTCAACGGTTGTGTCACTGTCCCCACTGTTTTCTTTGGTGGGGTCCACTTGAGCTTTGGATCTGCCTTGATCTCTGTCTCATGCCCTAAAATGATCTCTCCAAATGGATGGATGGTGTATATACAGCACATACATCACAGTGGGGCCCACAGAAGTTGGTGACGTCACTTCAGTGGCGAGATGGCTACTCAACCTGTCAGCGCGTCCGTTTTTTTTGTGTGTATTCTGTAATGCACCATGACGATTGCACCTCGTGGTGTGTTAATGTCACCAGGTTCTGAGGGCCCCACCATGATGGATGTGTTATAAGACACCTTCCATTCACTTGGAGAGATCATTTTAGGGCATGGATCTCAAAAAGAGGCTGATCCAAAGCTCAAGTGGGCCACACCACAAAAAGAAGTGGGGATTGAACGTCTACCATTGAAAACTTATTGGGGTTACGATCAATCTGATAGTCTGTGTAACCTTATGAACAGTTTGGATTGATTATAAACATTACGTTTGGCTCTAGGAATGTTTCAACAGTGTGCGTCATTGTTCCCCTTGCTTTATGTGGTGCGGTCTACTCAGAGCTTTGGATCTGCCTCAATTTTGATCCGGTATCCTAAAATAATCTCTCAAAATGGATAGACGGCATGAAAATAACATATAAACCACGGTGATGCTCTCAGGTGTAACACACCAAAGGAAATCAAGGAATAGAGATATTGAATATTGACCATTTAAAAACCTCTCAAGGCCCACTGTAATTTTAATCTTCCATCCAACCTGTTGATTAGGTCACACATACCTGGAAGAAGGGAAAACACAAATACCAGCTGGATACAAAATATTTATGGCCCCGTAGAAGTTTTTAATGGTAGGCATTCAGCCACCACTTTTTCATGTGCTGTGGTTCACCTGAAATTTGGATCTACTATATTTTTATCATCGTGCCCTAAAAAGAGCTGGAAAAATGAATGGACAGTGTGGATAAAACACATACATCATGGCTGGGCCACAGAGCACCGTTCAGTAGCGAGGCGCTACTTGCAGCATGTAATCCGCATACTAGCAAACGTATGCCATCTTACCGCGGCACTGACGCGTAAATCGATGGGCCAGCAGGCAAAGTCACACGCGCACCAGCATCTCTCTTTACTTATTCAACTTTGGCGTCTACAGGCTGTCCGCATCTCCACCACACATATGGTCTGGATAAGATGTTCGAATCGGTTGGATGTAATCTTTCGAAACGAATGCCAGCTTGCCATGTGGACTTAAAAACATTTATAATCGGTCACTAGAATCTTCCAATCTGGGAGCATTTTGGGGCATGATCAGCCAATGGGCCCCACCCAGGGACAAATGAATCCCATTTTAGGGCACGTGCAACCCTTGTGGAATAGGCTTATTCTACAAGGAA
Organism: Liriodendron chinense; assembly: GCA_003013855.2. Classification (NCBI taxonomy): domain Eukaryota; kingdom Viridiplantae; phylum Streptophyta; class Magnoliopsida; order Magnoliales; family Magnoliaceae; genus Liriodendron; species Liriodendron chinense. The sequence continues at coordinate 137,409 of PVNU02000710.1, forward strand.
TTGTAGAGGAACCGGCCTCCCCTATTCTCTTCCTGTGATAATCAGCAAATGGGCCCCATACAGCAATATTCCAATGATCATTGAATCAAACAGTTGGAAAAAAAAAAAATCGTAGTCCAAATTCAATGAGAAGAAGTGAACGGAGTTGTTGGCACATTTTTTAAGCCTATGGCCAAGTCAAGGTGGTGCCCACCACGTTGACGGTGCTCATCACAATGTGGGAGAGTCACTCATTACGTGGTCACACATGCTAGACAACACACACCAGAACTGGTACTTATTAGGTGGGCATTTAATGTGGACAGTTGGCTAGATTGATGAGCCCCATTGATGCATGATGGATGGAATGCTATTTCCACCCGACATCATTTGGACCATCTATCCCACCTTTAACTGCAAATGAACCTCCACAATCACTTTGATCGAACTGAGCAACTGGGTCATTTTATTTTTAACCGTCCATTGATCTATACGACCTTTAGCATGGGATCATGCGACCAAGATAATTAGCCACTTGGATTTTCTACTCATTTCTTTCGTGCCATAACTATTTTTGGTAGGAAAATCGTTTCTTACATAAATAATATCTCAAAATACAGTCCTTTTCCAAGCATCTCAAGGAGATGAAGAATAGAAATGTTAAAAACTAATAAAACTCATGGCGCAACTTTCCAATACTATGTTCTCTTCTTCTTTTTCTTTTCTCCCAAAGGTGGTAGCACACTGCTTGTAATTTTATTCATGTGGAAAGAAAAACCATTTACATCTATGAAGGGATGCCAAACGTACAAACCCATCCGCTACACAACCACTAAACAAAGCAAACACATACCGAAGACCAAAACATAGAAAAGAACTGACTTAACACCACCCAACAGCCGCTGGATGCATACAAACTTCCCTTAACCCTTAGCGGGATGAGCTTCTTAGTCCACACCTATTGTATCTTCCATTCCTTGACTAGCCACAGCTTGTTAATAATAACTGAGATAAGATGAACCTTGGCCCAACAAATATCGTTCCCCATTTTGCTGATATCAATGAATCCCATCCCCAAGATATAAGTTCCTGATTCCATGCATTTCTGCGGCAACATCTCTCATTTGCATCCGCTCGTTTGGAGATTCTACAGAACATGCAATGCCAATTTTGGCCACAGAAGCCAAAGACTCTCGCACTTTAGTCCTTGCAATGTGATGTCGTTCTCCATTGTCCAGAGCTGGAATTTCTTCTAAGAGCAGTCGTGGGTCCACAATCTCCATAATTCGATCAGGTAAAGCCATCTTAACAAATTGATGGAGGCTTAGACCATCCTTAAACATGTCATCGGTAGGTATTTTTCCTGTGAACATCTCTAAAAGAAGGATACCATAACTGTAGACATCTCCATGTGTAGAAGCCTTTCCGCCCATTCCATACTCTGTCATTTACACATCTCGAATTTTCGAGATATCAAGGTTTCATTCCAACAATTAAATAAAAGTAGTATTAGTTTTTGAGCTAGAAAAGTGACAATCACTACAAGCATAGGAAACAATTAACCTATTAATTTTGAACTTTTGAACCATGAAGTAGTTATCAAGGTATAACTAACGAGTCCTACTACAAACATAAGACTAGGAAAAAGAAAAACTAATGCAACTCAGTGAAAATAATTAGTACTAATTGCACTGTTCGATGTGCCTTTAGTTGAAAATTATCTTAGCTAAAATTAAAAAAAATATATATTAAAATGAATCTTCCATCCTCCAATCCTTCATTCTTAGTGAGAGTTTCTTTCGAGTTACCAGTGCAGTTGGTTTTAGATGCTGTAATGGAAGTAACTTTCACAAAATGAATTATTTTGAGAGATTTAGGGTGTGTTTGGTAGTCACTGAAAAACAGAGTCCATATCAATTCAGTTAATCATAACTACCCATTAGAGATCAGTGATTTTCATACGGATGCCCTGATAGCCAACCATTTATATATATAATCTCCAATACATAATTAATATTAACTAAAATGAGATGAACTCATTTTTCAGTGGCTACCAAACAGGCCGGTATTGATGAATTGGATTGCTCACTGGCTCAATGCAACTAGGAGCATCTGCCATGGGAGCAATGGATGGTTTCTTGTTGTGTATTTTCATATGATAGCAATTATAACAACAGCAGCTACACCACAAGCATAAAACGAAGTGGCAATTCAAGCTTCATATTTAAGAACTTTTGGAAAGCATTTAAGAAAGATGGAAGAAGAAAGAAAAAGCATGAAATTGTTACCTGGAGGAATATAGCCAACAGATCCCTTGATCCCAGTTGTGCTGGTTTGATCTTGAGAGGTATTACCGGCAGCATTAGAAAGGAACCTTGCTAATCCGAAATCACCCACGTGGGCGCACATGTCATTGTCCAGAAGAACATTGCTTGGTTTTAGATCACGATGAACGACCGGTGTTCCACAATGGTGATGAAGATACTCCAATGCCAAGGCGACATCAATGGCTATATCTAATCTTTGAATAAGGTTCAAGCTCAGCATTTCATATTGCCCATGTACATTTGGATGCAACCACTTCTCTAGACTCCCGTTAGGCATGTACTCAAACACTAGAGCTTTGAAATCATCGCCTTTAAAATCAATGCTTGAGCAAGCAGTTATGATTTTAACCAGATTCCGGTGCCGGATATTTCTCAAGGCTTCACATTCAGCAAGGAAACTCCTTGAAGCTCCTCGTTGATGAAGATTGAGAACTTTCACCGCAACAAGTGTTTCATCCTGATCTAAAATTCCTTTGTATACAGAACCATAACTCCCCTCACCAATCAAATTGTCTGAAGAGAATTCACCAGTTGCTTTAAAGAGATCCGCGTAAGAAACATTTAAACATTTACTCTCTAGTAAAGATGCAGGCAAAGGGTTCTTGTTAGCCTTTCTTCTCGCCCAATAAAGAGAAGCAAAGAGAAATGATAAAAGAATCAAACCTAAAACTGCACCGATCACTGAGAATATTACTATAAGAGAAATAGACCTTCCATCTTTCTTAGAAACTTTCTTCAGGCACGCAGGCAGCTGTAATTCTGGGATACCTCCACAAAGCCTCTTGTTTCCAAGGACTGAAAATGCACTGGCATTTTTGAAAATCCCTTGATGTGGGACTTCGCCATCAAGATCATTTGATGACAAATCCAAGTACTCCAGAAACCGAAATTTCTCCAGAGCTACTGGAATATGCCCAGACAAACTATTACGTGAAAGATCTAGCAGTTCAATACCTTTTAAGTTCTTCAAAACAGCAGCAATGGCTCCTTGAAAGAAATTATTGCTCAAATTAAGGATTTCAATGCTGAGACAATTGCCTAGCGTGCTGGGAATTTCGCCCATCAATTTGTTGTGAGCAGCAAACAAAAATTGAAGTTGTTCCAAGCTACCAACTTCTGACGGTAGAGATCCAACCAAGGAATTCTCTTCTATATGAAGTTCGACCAGCGAAGGAATGCTTAAGACTTCGTTGGGAATGGTACCGTTAAGCTCATTTCCATGGAGGAATAATCTTTCAAGATGATTGCAGTTTCCAAGATTCGAAGGGATACTTCCCTGCATGCGATTTCCATATAAAAAGAGTATGGACAGGCGAGTGATGTTGCCGATGGAGGATGGGATTTGTCCTGAGAGTTTGTTTCTGTACAAATACAATCCCTCCAAATTTTGAAGCTTTCCAACACCGATAGGAATGGTACCCATGACAGAGCTCCTAGATATACTTAGAAGGTTTAAGTTGAAGAGATTGCTAATATCTGTTGGGATGCTTCCATATATCGGGTTTCTTCCTAATGCTAGATAGGTTAGGTGGGTAGAGAGATTGGCGATGGTGGGGGGCAGTGTTCCTCTCAGCTTATTGGATTGTAGACCTAAATATTGCAGAGTGGTACAGTTGGTCAAACAAGTGAGGAAACTCAAGTCATCGTCTCCTTCTCCACCTCCAAACTTATTACCACCTAAATTTAGGATACGAAGATCCTGTAGTCTTCCCAAATTCTCAGGCACGGGTCCACTGAAATTATTACCAGAAAAGCCAAGGTATTGAAGTCCTGAAGCATTGAGTAATGAAACTGGTATCGGCCCTGTAAATGCATTTTTTCCAAGGAAAAGTTGATTGAGATTAGGAAGGGTGGAACCTAGATTGGCTGGAAGGCTTCCGTGAAGTCGGTTATCTGTTACTGAGAAAGTAAGGATGGATGAGAGGTTGTAAAGAGATGGTGGAATCATGCCGGAAAGTTTATTAAAATCAATTGGAAGAATTTGTAACTTCACTAGCATTCTTAGCTCATCTGGAATGCTTCCTTCCAAACTATTCCGATATAGAGCGAGAGAAACAAGAGACGAGAGGTTCCCGAGTGATGGTGGTATGCTGCCGATGAGATTGTTATTGCCAAGATTCAAAAACACAAGATTTGACAGGTAGCTAAGCTCGATGGGAATTCTCCCGACGAGATTGTTAGCATCTAAAAAGATGGATCTGATTTCTGAGCAGTGGGACAGGTTGTCAGGGATTCCTCCATCCAGCATATTATTGCTCAGAATAAGATCCCGAAGCCGGAAGAGTTTGCCGATTTCACGTGGGATTTCGCCATGGAAGCTGTTGCTCGAGAGGTTGATACTCCTGAGGAAGGTGAGGTTCGCTATGAGAGGTGATATGGACCCCACCAATCTGCTGGAATCAAGATTCAAGGCGGTGACCCTTTGAGGATGCCGGCGGCCGCATGTGACTCCTTCCCAGCTGCAGAAATGGAGTGAATCGTTCCACGAGCTGAAGACCCGAAAAGGATCTTCGGATATCCGATCCTTGAATGCGATCAAGGTGAGTCTATCCGTCTCGTTTCCTCGGGCGGGGGACCGGATTCCAGTGCACTTCATGCATGGGAGAAGGAAGGCAAGGAGTAATGACCAAAATGCCCTTGGACGCAAAAGTCGAAGCTCCATCCTTCTTAACATTGAGATGGCTACAGAAAAATGGCAACAAAGAACAAAGGCAAGTAGCATATGATGCGGCGTTGCATTCTTACCACGTATATTTATAACGAGTGCGGATCGTCTATGTTGGCCGCGCAGAAGAATCCAGCGCTGCCCCTTCTTATTCGTCCACGTCATAGGAGCCTAAGTCAGCTGACGTTATCAATAAATTAAAAAAAAAAAGAAGGTAGGAATACATTTCAATTTTTATACGTATCTACTCATGGCTTATACGAAATACCGCTCATTCAAATTTGATTTTACGGGCTGGCAAATCTTCTGACAGCTAGCACATCTACCGGAGTAGCAAACATTGCTACTGAAGTGACGTCACCATGGCACGTGGGCCTCAGCATGAGATATGTGTTGTATCCACACCGTCCATTCCATTGGAGAGATCATTTTAAGCATGACTCAGAGGATGAGGTTGATCCAAAACTCAAGTGGACCCCACCATAGAAAACAGCGGGGACAGTGACATCCACCATTGAAAACTTCTTAGGGCCACAGAAGTTTTCGATCAAGCTGATATTTGTGTTTTCCCTTCCTCCATATCTGTGTGAATTTATGAACAGGTAGGATCTCAAATAAACATCATGGTGGGCCTAATAAGTTTTCAACGGTGGATGTCACTGTCTCCACTGTTTTCTGTGGTGGGGTCCACTTGAGCTTTGGAACTACCTCATTATTTGATTCATGCCATAAAATGGTCTCTCCAAATGGATGGACGGTGTGGATACAACACATACAACATTTTGGGCCCATAGAGCATGGTGACGTCACTTCAGTAGCATGTCCGCTACTCAACCCGTCAGTAGCTAATCCGCGTCCCGGAGGAGTGCATAGTCTGTGGTCCCACTGTGATATATGTGTTAGATCGTTACCGTCCAATCAATTTTACAGAAGCCGATCTAGAGCTCATGTGGAACTCACCATAGAACATCATAAAAGGTAGTGGGTATTGAACTCCCACCACCGTTGAAACCTTCCTAGTGCCCCATCACGTTTGTTTGTTTGTTTTTTTTTTTTTTTTTTTTTTTTCCATCTAGGATGTTCACCTGGTTAGACAAACCTTGATTTAATGTATATACCTTACATCTACACCGTCTATGCATTTTGGAAGCTCATTTTATGGCATTATCCCAAAAATGAAGCAGATCCAAATCTTAGGTGGACCATACCACATGAAATAGTAGTGATTGAATCCACACCATTAAAAACTTCATGGGGGCCATTGGAATGTTTATTTTCCATCCAATCTGTTGAAAAGGTTACAAATATCTGGATGAAGATGCTAAACAAATATCAGCTTGACCCAAAACTTTTGTGACCCACGAGAAGCTTTTAATTGTTGAGCACCATTGTTTACTGTATTATGGTCCACCTAAGATGTGGATCTACTTCAGTTTTTGAATCATGCTCTAAAATGAGTGTTTAAAATGAACGGACGCCGTGGATGTAATACACACATCACATTGTAGATGGCACGGTAAGGGATCCACTCACCTCAGTGGATTCGGGGATCCAGCGAAGCCGCGCCCCGCCTAGGGACGCATTTTGGTGGATGTGGATTTCCTGCTAAAGCATTTCGCCCGAAGTTCCGGCGAAATCTACCCTGTCCATCCCTTGTGTGAGCTCATTCTAAAAAATGCGATAAAAAATGAGCCGGATCCAAGATTCAAGTTTGCCGCACTAAATGAAAAGGTGGTAGAGAAATTCCTACCGTTGAAACCTCCCTAGGTTCCACAGTAATGTTTATATTCCATCCATACCGTTCATACCGTCATTTATACTATGATGAAGTTAAAACACAAATATTAGCCTGATTTAGAACTTTTGTGACCTCATGAATATTTCAACTGTGGACGTTCAATCCTCAAACTATTGGCTCACTTGAGTCTTGGATCCGGTTTATTTTCATACGCATGTTTTAAATTCAGCTCACAAAACAAATACAAAGGGTGAATTTCTAACAAACAAACATTACAGTGGCACAACTTAGGTTCCCAACCCAGGAAATCCCCCAAAAGAATTTGGCAGGAAATCCACTACATGACACTAGCTGTGGTCGGTGCTCTATGTGACCCATCATGATGTATGTGTTTTATCCACTCCGTCCATTCATTTTTACATATCACGGTGAATATAAAAATCTCTGGTGAACCACACCATGGAAAATAACAGTGATAGAATGTCCACCATTAAAAACCTCCTAAGGTCCACTATATTGTTTATTTGATATCCAACCTTTTGATTAGGTCATACATCCATGGATGAAGGTAAAAAAGTTTCTAATGGTGGGCTTTCAATGAATACTATGTGTCCCCTTGAGAATTGGATATACTTCATTTTTGGGCTCATAGGAATAGTGTTTATTGAACGTCCACCATTAAAACATTCTTGAGGCCACAAAAGTTTTGGATCAAGCAAATATATATATATATATATATATATATATATATATATATATATATATATATATATATATATTTCCGTTCATCCAAGTCTGCATGACCTAATCAATAGCTTGGGTGTCACATAGACATTAAAATGGGTCCTATGAGGTTGCGGAGATTCAATCGCTACTGTTTTCCTATGTGTGGTCCAAATGAGATTTAGATACGCCTAAGTTTTTTTTTTATCAACACCTAAAATGATATGGAAAAATGGATGCATGATGAGAATAAAACACATACATCATGGTGGCCCCACATAGAACTGGCCATAGCTTCACTAGCCAAATCCCATCCAATTGGTAAGTGGATTGTCTAGTGACCATTAACCAATGTCTAGTGGTCATTTTTCTCTGAGCCCATCATGATGTATGTGTTTCATTCATGCTGTCCATTCATTTTTTCATATTAATTTCTGGTATGAGCCCAAAAATAAAGTAGATCCAAATCTCAAGTGGACCACATCTTAGTTTTATCAAATAAATATTACAGTGAGACCTAAGAAGTTTTTAATGGTGGACATTCAATAGCTACTGTTTTCTCATGGTGTGGTCCACCTCAGAATTAGATATGCCGTGATCTGAAAAAATGGATGCATGGAATGGATTAAAGAAATAATGATGGTGGGGCATATAGAGCACCGACCCGTCACTAGACAAATTGCATCCAATGAGGAAGTGGATTAGCTAGTGACACTTTAATACCATTGTACACAAGCCGAAAAAGCTCTGTTAACTCTCTCGACTCGACTTGAAATAGCTCGACTCGAATTTTAATTTGGGCCGAGTTGAGTTAAAATTTTAAAATCGAGAGTAGTTTGAGTCGAGCATCGAGTTGGCCATTGCTCGACTCAGAATATAACTTGACTTGACTCGGTTTGATTCGACTCGGCCCGACTCGATTTTTAATAAGTGTTACAAATACTCATTTGGAAGAAAAAAAAATCCTACTTTCATATCTCCCTCTTTCTCTCTCCCTACTCGACCCTCCAAATCCGAAACCCAATCCCTTTCCTCCCAATCCACCACTGATCGTCCAGCGATCGACGTTCATCACAGCCCTTCCTTGCTTCAGCTACCCTTGCAGCCCTACTTGTTCAGTTGTCCATTCGTTGATCGTCGTTGACTCGCTGTTTGTCCCCTCAGCTCTCTCTCTCTCTCTCTCTCTCTCTCTCTCTCATACAATACAATGAACTTGGGCATCCCGTCCGACCACGACAACCCAATCAAATGCTGCCATGGCTAGAATAATGATGTAAATATGAATCTATATATGTATTTTAAACCCTAACTGGATAACCCTAACCAAATAACCCTAACCTGATAACCCTAAGTCGACTCGAAACCAAATACTCTGAACTCAAATCGAGCTTGAACTTGACTTGAACTCGCTCAGTTTGCTAACCAAGTATGACATTTAGGCTCGTTGCCAAGTCGAGTCGACTATCGAGCAAGGGTTGAGGGATTCAAGTCGGGCACTGAGCAGGGCCAAGCTCGACTTGGTTCGACTCGTGTACATGGCTAATTGTTAACATGCAATGGCAAGTGATTGGTGCTTTGTAGGCCACACCACAGTGTTTGTGTTTCATCAACGCCGTCCATCCATGTTTCCAGATGATTTTATAGCACAAGACAAAAAATGAGGTATATCCAAATCTCAAGTGGACCACATCACATAAAAAGAAACAATGTTGATTGAACGCCTACCATTTAAAACTTATTGAGGGCCATAAAAGTTTTGGATCAAGCAAATATTTTTGTTCCCCTTAAATCAGGTCTATATGATGTAATCAACCGGTTGGATGTCAAATAAATATTAAAGTGGGCTTTATGAGGTTTTTAATGGTGAACATAGGGCTGTCAACGGGTCGGATACAGGCCGGATTGGTGATGATCCGTATCCGACCCGATTAAGGATATATCCGACCCGAATCCGACTCGGATCACAAGTATAGATCCGAACCCGACCCGTTTAAATTTTTTAAAATCCGTTTCCGATCCGATTACGATCCGACCCAATATGAGAGAGAGAGAGAGAGAGAGAGAGAGAGAGAGAGAGAGATGCTCGTGCGTGGAAAGAGACGACTTTTTTTTTCTTTTTTTCTTTTTTTTTTAATCGGGTCGGGTCGGGTCGTTAACGGGCCGAATCAAGGTTGATCCGAATCCGACCCGATTATTAAACGGATCATATTTGGATATCCGTATCCGACTCGATTATCCAATTATTGATCCGAATCCGATTAAATCGGATCGGATACGGATCAGATACGGATCAAGATCCATGTCGTTGACAGCCCTAGGTGAACATTCAATTGCTACTATTTTCTGTGGTGTGATCTACTTGAGATTTAAATCTACCTCATTTTTGGATCACACCCTAAATTGATCTGAAAAAATTGATAGACGGCAAGGATAGAACACATACATCATGGTGGGACCACAAAGCACCTACCACACCTTCACTAGCCAAACCGGAAGTGGACAGGCTAGTGATCTACCACTAGCTATTCCCATCATGATGTACGTTTTTCATATGGTGTGGTCCACGTAAGATTTGGAACTGGTTAATTCTTAGGATCAAGTCTTAAAATGGACTGGAGAAATAGTTAGACGTCATGGATATACAACACATTATGAAGGACGATTGGCCCCACTAAGGGTAATACCCACTAAGGCGTTACTTAGGTAACACCTAATCATCTCGGGAGGGAATTAGGTATTATAATTTTGGATTTCATCCTAGAATTAGGCGTACAAACAGGTGGACGGCATGGATGTACAAAAAATACATCTAGATAGACCCCACACGGTAGGGGTACCACCAAGGCGTTACCAGGGTAGCACCTAATTCGCTCCCAATCATCTCTGTCGGGGAACTTGACGAGAGCGGATTAGGTGAGACCTCGGGCTAACCTAAGACGGTGTGGCCCTTACCGTAGGGTTACTATGGGGCCCACCTTGATGTATGTATTATGTATCCACTTTGTCCATCCGTTTGTCCAGATTATATTAGGGCATTATACCAAAAACTAAGCAAAAAAAATTATCAGGTGAACCATACCATAAGAAACAGTAGTGATTGACCATCCTACCATTAAAAACTTCTTAGAACACACCTTCATGTTTCTGTAGTGTTCACTTACCATCCAATCTGTTGATAAGGTCACATGATCCTGGAGGAAAGGGAAAAACAAATATCATTTTCATCGAAAACTTTTGTGGCCCATTAATGGTCAATCACCACTGTTTCCTATGTTATGGTCTACCTGATGGACGGCATGGATTTACAAAGAACACATCCAGGTGGGCCCTGGGTTCAGGATTCGACCCACAACGCTGGTTCCGGGGTCTCACCCAAGTCGCGCCCGTGCAGTCCCAAGGCTGCGAAAGCCTTACGCTGGGAACCTAGGTGGGGCCAACCGTGATGTTTTCGATAAATCCACACCGTCCATCGGCCTTGTTAAATTATTTTAGGATATTAGACAAAAAATGAACTAGATACAAGACTTAAGTGGGCCGCACTAAAGGAAAAGATGGGTAGGGAAATTCTTAACGTTGAAACCTCCCTGGATCCATAGTGATGTTTATATGACATCAATACCGTTCATAACGTCATTCCTATTGGATGAACTAAAAACACAAATATTAGCCAGATTTAAAACTTTTATGGCCCCACGAATATTTCATAATGTGGAAGTTCAATCCTCACATTTTCGGCCCACTTGAGTCTTGGATCCTATTAATTTTTGGTATAATGCACTAAAATGAGCTCACGAGGTAGATGGACGGAGTGGATTTCTCGAAAACATCACGGTGGGCCCCACCTTGGTCTCTAGCTTAGTAACTTCCTGCGCAAGGCTTTCACAGGAAATCCATTGGATGGCAATCCGCGTGGACGGTGACGGGGAGACTAGATGAAGATTGGCTAGGCAGTCAATGCTATGTAGGCTCTAGTATGATTTTGTGCTTCATCCATACCGACCATCCATTTTTCTGGATCATTCTATGATACGTATTAAAGCAGAGGCAGATTCAAATCTCAAGTCGACCACAACACAAAAAACAGTGTTGAATGAACATTCACAATTAAAATAGTTGGTGTTCTAGTGTGGTCCACATGAGCTCTAGATCAGCTTATTTTTTGGACAGTGCCTTAGAATAATCTGTAAAAATGATTGGACGGTAACGATCTAAACATATATCATAGTGGCCCACAAACTATGCACTCCTTCGGCAGATGTGCTAGCTATCAGAAGATTTGCCCGCCTGTAAAATCATATTTGAATGAGTAGTATTTCGTATAAGCAATGAGTAGATACGTATAAAAATGGAGATGTATTTCTTTTTTTTTTTTTTTTCTTTAAGTTATTGATGATGTCAGCTGACATAGGCTCTCATGACGTGGACGAATAAGAAGGGGCAGCACTGGATTCTTCTGCGCGGCCAACATAGACGATCAGCACTCATTTATAACGAGTGCGGATCGTCTGTGTTGAAAGCACAAGAAATTCCAGTGCGGTCGCTTCTCGTTCGGCCACGTAATTTCCGTTATCTCCATCTCACAAAATATTCCGTATTTGTCTCTTCAGGTACATTGGCTGCTACATAGCACATCTTTTTAACGTATGGAACTTCACCGCCCTTCACCATAACCTTTGTATTACATCCACACCGTCTATCAATTTTTCCAAATAGATTTAGAGGATGGTTCAAAAAATAAGGTACATCCAAATCTCAAGTGGACCACACCAAAAGAAAGTAGTCAGGATTACACAAACTTTGGTTGGAACCTTCCTCGGGCCAAGCGTGAGGCTTCATCTAACATCTGACAGTTCATAAGTCCACCCATACCTGGATGAAGGTACAACACAAATATCTGCTTGATCAGAGCCGTCTGGCCCTAAGAAGTTTTCAACGGTAGCATCAATTCCACTGTTTCCTATGGTGTGTTCCAATTGAGCTTTGAATCTAACTTGTTTTTAGATTTATATCCTGTAAAGATCTGAAAAATTATATGGACGGTGTGGATCTAAGAAATAAGTCATCATGGGCCGCGTAAATTTCCCACCTAAAGAAATTCCGCTCTACCGGAACAGTTGAAAGGTGGAACTTCTGTGGGGTCCATCATGATGTATGTGTTAGATCCACACAGTCATGCAGTGTTGAATTGACTCGTCATGCAGTGCGTAGACCAGACGACCCTGGAAGATAGACTTTTGAGAGACGTGTTAATTGGGTAACGTGTTGTGGTTGTTTCCATAACGTGGAGCCCGACTTTATGTATGTGGTGGAAGCGGGTTGCGTACCGAGTAAATACGCAAGTAAACTGTGCGGTCCACGTAATTCATGTATTTTATCCACTCCGTCTATCCATTTTACAAGATAAATTCAGGGCTGGAGTTTAAAAATAAAGCATATCCAAAGCTTAAGTGGACCACACCACAGGAAACAGTGTGAATTGAACGTCTGCCATTGAAAAATTCTTGGAGGCCACGGAAGTTTTGGATCAAGCTGATATTTGTTTTTTTTTCCCTTCATCCATGTTTGTGTGATATTATTAATAGATTGGATAACAAATAAGCATCACTATTTGATTATTTGTCATTTCAACCATACTGAAATATCCACCAATCGTATAAATAGGTGATCAAGCAAATTGTATGTTTAGGTTGATGATCCATCTAAGTCAAGTAGGTACATTTTTCAGTGCCTGTGTATCAACTGCTACACTGTCAGAGTATTAAAGTTGAACTGAAATGGTCGACTTCACTCAGGACACGGTTTTGTAGACCTAGGGAGACCGTGGAAGATACTCGATCAGTAACTGATGAAGCTTTTGTTGTTGGGTGTTGGTTGATTATCTCGCTGCATGTGAGGCTTGATACACAGGCACTTTGAAATGGCATATGTGCTATACATTTAATGCTTGTTTGGTAAAACTTAATTTCAGACCTAAAAGCTGAAAAAGCGATTTTCACTGATTTTTTTTTTCAAATTTAGATTATTAAGTAAATTAAAAAATTTAAATGCTTAATTTGAATTTTCACTGAAAATAAGGATTTAATTTTAAGCTTTGAGGAGCCAATTAGGTGTTACCCCTGCCTTTTAGTCCACTCTGTCCATCCGTTTCTCGAGCCTATTTCTCCAGCCTATTTTAGGGTAGTTTTTGAAAAATCATGCAGATAAGAGTCTCAAGTGGACCATACCACTAGAAACAATTTTGATTAGTGCTTCACCATTAAAAATTTCAAAGAGCCCATCTTAAGGTTTGAGTAATGTTTATTTGCAATCCAACCTATTGATAATGTCAAGAATATCTTGATGAAGGGAAAATATAAGTATCAGCTTAATCAAAACCTTTTGTGGCCCACAAAAATCTAATAATGGTCATTCATCATTGTTTCTAGTGGTATAGTCCACTTGAGATTTGCATCTTTTTAGGACTTGGTATAACATCCTAAAATGATATGAAAAGACAGATGAACCACGTGGATATATAAAAAATACATTAAGATGGGCCCCACATGGTTCGGGTAACACCTACTAAGCTGTTCGTGGGTAACAGCTAATCCACTTTCTAAGCTTTCACCATTTAACTTAAAACTTAACACGGAATAAGATAAGTCATTTTGAGTTAAAATATTTTTTGAAATGGCAATTTAATTACCCTTTTATCTACTATAAGAAAAAAGAAAAATTACTTTTCTCCGCTTACCAAAAAGAATATGCAATCAGCACCCGTCATTCACGTTCAATACCGTGTTGTGTACTTCTTTTTGTTGTTGTTTGTGACCATCCATCATTTCCAGCTTATATTCAAACTCTGGAAAAAATGAAGATAGAAATTAGAATGTGAGGTAGCGGATTAGGTCAGACCCTTTATCCACCGAGGTGGGTGGGCTCCTGAATGTGGGGCTCACAGTGATGTATGTGACTTAAATCCACACCATCCAACCATTTTCAAAGCTTTTTTTATGGCATGATCCAAAAAATGAAGCATGCCCAAATCTTAGGTGGACCACACCACAGGAACGGTCATGATTGAATCCCCACCATTAAAAACTTCATGTAGTCTGCTGGAGTGTTTATTTGCCATCCAACCTGTTGATAATGTTACAAAGAATTATATGAAGAGACTACACAAATATCATCTAGATCCAAAACTTTTGTGGCCCACAAGAAGTTTTTAATGGTCAATTACTATCATTTCATGTCCTATATGGTCCATCTCAGACTTGGATCTATTTTATTTTTTGGATCATGCCCTAAAATAAGTTTTCAATGCAGATGGACAGCGTTGATGTAGTTGCATACATCAAGGGTCCCACGACACCTGGAGCAGATTAGGTCATGTTACTCTGATTGTGGAGCCCACCTTGATGATGTGTTGTAGACCTACGCTGTCCATTTGTTTCTCCAGCCCATTTTAGGACGTGGTCCCAAAAATTAAGAAGATGTAAATCTCAAGTGATCCACACCACAAGAAATAGCAGTGATTGAATGCCTCACCATTAAAATTTTCAAAGGGCCTATTGTAAGATTTTTTTAATTTTTATTTTCCATCCACCCTCTAGATAATGTCAAGAAGACTGGATGCAAGGAAAAATACAAAGATTGCTTGATTCAAAACTTTTGTAGCCAACAAATTTTTTTTAATTGTCATTTATCACTATTTTTTGTGGTATATGGTCAACCTGAGATTTGGACCTTCTTAGAGATTGAGAATGCATGCTAAACTTGAGAATGCATGCTAAACCGAGTGGGAAAAATAGATGAACGGAGTGGTTATATAACAACTACATCATTGTGTGGGCCCCACCTTTGATGTGGGCAGTACATCATGTGGGGGCCACCTTGGATGTGAGCCATTTGCACCATTCTTTATGTAGGGCCTACCTTTTGATGTTGGTCATCCATCAAGTGGGCCCACCATCAATATCCACTGCCCATCATGAGGAGCCACCTTTAATGTGAATCGTCACAAATGTGGGGCCCACCTCTAATGTGGCCGTCCGTCATGCAGGGCTCGCATTGGATATGGGCCACTCATCATTAGGGCCGACCAATGGTGGGCGTCAATGACCACTGTTTCCTAAGGTGCGGTTTATTTGAGATTGGATTTGTTTCATTTTTGGGATAGACCAACAAGGATGGACGGTATGGATTTCATGTGCACAGCATATGACCCTACTACCCAATGGGCCACTCAAAACTAGTTGGAAAAACAGATGAATGGCATGAGTAAAACACATCACGCTGGGCCCAAGGAGGTTTCAATGGTGTCAGCATTATCATTGTTGCTTCCTGATATGCGGTCCACCTGAGGTTTAGATTTGCCTCACATGCTAGCCCCACTCACATCCAAACCAAATGGACGGCGCGGATCAAATATATCATAGTGGGCCCAACAAGCTAGATGGTCACGTGGACTGGGCGGTTGCAGTGAAATCAGCACTTTTACAACTATGGACAAGCACCTCTTGTTTCAGCATGTGGTGAAAAAATAGAAATGCAAAAGAAAAATGCTGAAATACTAAACTGATTTTCAGCAAATAAGTAATGATCACTATTTATTAATCAAACTAACTTTTCTTGAATAAGTTACTTAACTACTGCCATCAGTAAGAAAAGCAACTTACTTGGTGGTATCCAAACGGGCCCTAAATGACCGAACTCCCATTTTGCCCCATTTCAGTCGGTTCGCAACTTGCATGGACGTCACTGCATGAGGGTGGGCACCCACGAGCGTCTCTGTATGAAGATAGGTGCAGTCCATCGTAAACCTTGCTAATTGCATGGACTTCTCTTTTGAGCTAACATCCACCTTCCACATGGCAGCGATGGATTGGGATCACTAAAATTACATACATAATTATATGTATCTAGCCATGAATTTAGCCGATGTGTGCATGCAGTTGACATTTTTTTAGTACTTTTAACTAGTCTTTTTAAGGCCACTTAACAAACAAACAAGAATGACTCATCAGTTTTGTATTTAGCTTGATGTCCATCCATGCCAATGCCGGCCACAATCTTCCGTATCTCGACAGGGCTGCTTATACGGTCAGGATGGAAGGGATACAGTGGGGATTGAACGTCCAGTACTGTTGAAACATTGTGGGGCTATATATTATTTGTGACAAATCCGCGCCCAAAAATAAGGCAGATCCAAAGCTCAAGTGGACCACACAACAGGAAATAATGGGAGAGAATGCCCACTGTTGAAATGTCTTGGGGCTGTCGTGGGCCCCACTTTGAGCTTTGGATTTGCCTTTTTTTTGCCATGCCGTAAAATGAGTTAGCAAAACAGATGGACAGTGAATTTCTCACAAACATCAAGGTGGACCACATCTTATTAGGGTTAAATTGACACAGTAATCAACATCAATAAATAAACGGGAGAGGTTGTTGGACATTTAAGTACTCAAGAGGGCAATGATTGCTCGACCATAGGTGGGGCCACTATAATGGTCGTGACAAATCCACTCAGTTCGTGGGATTTTCCATCTCACTTTATGGCATGGGCTTAAAATTGAGGTCGATGCACAAGCTCACATGGGCTAAATGAGAAGGAAAGCATGGGGATTCAAGACTCACCATTTAAACATCCGTGAGGCCACAGATTGTTTGCCACAATCTACTCTGTCCGTGTCTCCCCAGCTTATCTTAGGGCATAAGCCAAAAAATAAGGCAGATCCGAAAGCTCAAGTGAGCTATATGACAGGAAATAATGGGATTGAAGGCCCACCGATACATCTTGAGGCCATTTTAGGGCCACTTTGAGGTTTGGATCTGCATCATTTTTTGGCCCATGCGTAAAGTGAGCTGGAAAAATAGATGGAAAATGTATATTTCCTGCAAACATCAATGTGGACCTACATGTGGTCAGGGATACATTGGCGCAGCAATCAACGGCAATTCGATGTGTGCGAGCCAGAGGTTTAGCGGACATTTAAGTCCAGAGGGTGAGGGTTGCTCGACTGTAGGTGGGGTCCACTATTATATTTATGACCATTCATCTGTTTGCCATCTCATTTTAGGGTGTGGACTAAAAAATAAGGCTGATCCAAAGCTCAAGTGTGGGCCAAACGAACATGAAACAGTGGAGATTGAATGCCTGCCGTCGAAACATTTGTGGAGAAATAAGATGTTTGTGACAAATCTACCCCATCCATCTGTTTTTCCAGCTCATTTTTATGGCGTAGGCCCACAGATGAGGCCAATACTAAGCTCCAGTCTGCCACACAGTAGGAAATAGTGGGATTGAATGTTAATGGTGAAATTTTAGAGCCATTGTGAGGCCTACTTTGAGCTTTGTATTTGCATCAGTTTTTAGCCCATGTCTTAAAGTGATATGAAAAAACAAATGGGCACTAGATTTCTCAAGATGGGCCCATTTAGTGTCGAGGTCAGGATAGCATGCCAGTTTCGTCAATACTAGAGCTGAGCAGTTCGAATGGATTTCCCTTGGTTGTTTCATAGTTCAAGCCGCACATGAGCATGCCCAAGTTGGGCTCACTCGCAGCTCAATTCGACTCTCTCTCTCTCTCTCTCTCTCTCTCTCTCTCTCTCTTTATATATATATATATATATATATATATATATGGGAAATGGTACTATGCAGTCGACCTCATGGGAAGTTCCCATGAGGTCGAGCTGTGTGGGCCCTACCGTGATGTTTAATGGGCATCCACACCATTAGTCAGATGCACCATACCGTGATGAGCCATGGGCCCAAAAATCAGGCCAATCCATGAATTGTGTGGGCCACACCATAAACATACGTTAAGAGTGGATATCCATCCGTTGAAAACTTTATAATCATTTATAGGATAGAATGAGAAGTGTTTGAGAAATCCAGCCCATCCATTGTCCATGTCCCACTTAATCAAGAAGTTACACCAAGTTTCAACCGTATCCAAAACTCAGGGGGGGCCCAACAAGTGATTTTAGATGTTGTGGGCATGATTTTGCACTCTTTCGGTTGTTATGGCCCACTTGAATTCCGGATCCAGTTGAGTTTTTGGATATCCCATAAATAATAGGGGACCCACCAAATGCATGGTGTGGATGCTCATCACACATCATAGTGGGGCCCACACTGCTCGACCTCATGGAAACTTCCCATGAGGTCGACCGCATAGTACCATTTCCCTATATATATATATATATATATATATATATATATATATATATATATATATATATAACTTAAAACCTGAAAGTTTAAAACTTTCCTTATTTTGAACGAGCGACCCCTTCCCTCCCCAAAACTCTAAAATAGTATATATAATAGGTAAGTTCTGAAATTTTTTGAATACATGTAAACATTGTGTCTAAGCTTGTTTCTCAACCTGAATACAGCTCAAAATGCTTGAGCTCGAACTCGGCCAAGCCAACTTGAACATAAAAGTCTAGCTCAATAGCCGAGTTGAGCCGAACACGAGCCAAGCTATCTAGTGACAGAGCCTAGCTCAAAAATGGCTGAGCTCGGGTCGTGCTCATCTTAGTAAAACACAAAACCAACTCGAACAGTTAACTATCAGCAGGCGGTTTAATGTCAACAATGAAAACAATAGGCAGATTTTGGGAAATAGTTAAAAAGCACCAGGTTTTCCGTCCATAACTGAAAAGGCAAGCGGCATATGGAAAAATCCCTTTAATTGAATGAGATGGACCATCGAAAGATCTTTCGTTTACTACTTGTACAATCTTTTATTCATATTTTAAGAAGTCCTGCAACAAAACGATGTAGACGGTAAGAACAATCTACTTCTGTGGTTGGCCCACTCAAGGTATGGCCTATTCGCTGCAACGCTGTTCACTAATATGGTCTTCCCAAAGCTCTTCCGCCCATGTACCGCGATGACACGTGTGAGAAGTGCATGCCGGCAAATAATGTAAATTGTAAGTAGGACCCAGCAGAGGCATGTCTTGCCATCAGAGCCTCTCATTAGACATTCCCTGTACTTTAAATGTTTTGTCAAGAAGATCTGATTTATCTGATCTAGTGGCTGTCCACACGCATCTATTGAATGTGGGCCATTCTTCAATTACTGTTGACCATTCATTTGTCTTGTACATTTATATTCACATGATCATCAGATAAGCCTGATCTTTTAAAAAATATGTCTGCTCAGTACTGGAGCTCACCTGATGGGCGGTCTGATTATGCACACATACCCTTCGCACCACGTGTGAGTCTAGTGGCAAAACAAAAGTTACACAGGCACCCTCATAGAAATTTCCCAGGGTTGGTAGGTATCTGTGGACCCTCGCCGATTTTTCGCGCTCCCACACGACGACCTTCTCCCTTCCCCTTTCCTTTCGGAAAAGAAGGAGATGAGGATGCGTGAGTGCGAAATCGCCGTTTGTGCCACTGGCTTGCCTCGTTCTCGAGGGCTTCGTTTGGTTGTCGTGTTAAGCTGGATGTGTTTAAATGTGTTTATATAAGACCAGAGTCGCCACTAGCCAGTTACTTCGAATCTACAGTCGGCTAGACCCCGTAGAAACGTTAGAGAAGGGGATCCGAAGATTCCTTCCTCTAAAATGACTCCTTTGATTTGCGGCCAGAGATTCAAGGTAAGGGATCACGGTTACAGGGTGGGAAGAGGTTAAGCACCCCACACACTGCCCGTACCAAGGTACGGTCTCTACTTCACAGAATCGATCGGATACTTGAAAGTCTAGTTTAATCCTCGTATATTCTCATGGATGATATGATGCATGAATGCGGGTCTGAACAATAAGAGTTTCTGATGGGCAGGTTCCAACAACGGGCAAGCCCAGAGCGTACGCTCGAACTGACAGGTGCTTTATGCGAGATGATCCATGCTGTGTGCTTGAATATTCAAAGTGCATATAGTGATATGTACGTGAATGCAGGTCTGAACAGTAAGAGTTTCTGATGGGCAGGTTCCAACAACGGGCAAGCCCAGAGCATACGCTCGAACTGACAGGTGCTTAATATAAAGACATATGCAGTGTGCTTGAATAATCAAGGTGTTTGCAGTGAAGCAGGGGGGTTGGAAGAAAAGTAAATGTTGCACTTATGCTAGATGCAAATGAGATGATGCTGGAAAAAGAATAGCTGGATGGACGGAGGTGTCGCAAGGGTTGGCTTCGAGTGGCTGGATCAAGACTTGGATGACTTGGGAGGCTTGGACCAGTGGTCAGGCTGGGCTGGACCAGGGCTAGGCTCTCCTCACTCGGGCTCTCCTTGGTGGAAAAATGGATTAAAGGGGATTCGAATCGCACTCGGGCTGAAGAGAGGGAAGTGGATTGTTGAAATGAGAAGGGGAGGGGGGTATTTATAGCAGCGGAGAGTGGCACTCTCGTAATTTTTTCCGGGCGACCTGCTATGGGCCGCCCGTACGGCCTCTCCTCGATTTCCAGCGAGTACGGTCGCTCCCTCGGGGCTGCTGTTGGACTCGCTGGTCGACTCAGTGAGTTGACTCAGCGGGTCGACTCGGTGATTTGACTCGACGGGTTGACTCGACGGGTTGACTCGGTGTTTTGACTCGGTGTTTTGACTCGACGGGTTGACTCAGCGGGTTGACTCAGCGGGTTAACTCAGCGGGTTGATTCAGTGAGTTTGACTTTTTTTGGAATTTTTTGACTGGCTTTTTTTATGGGGGGTTTTTCAGGCTGATGTTTAAGACTGGGTTGACTGGGTTCAGGCTTGAACTGGGCTATAGAATGGGGCTTACAAGGGTGAGTTTGGCTGAGTTTGGACTTGGGATTTGGGGGTATGGTCCTCCATTCATCCAGCTATCTCTACCAACAGTGTAGCCGAAGGTGGGGTGTCTACAGATGCCCCTCTTTGGCAGAGGTTGCGTGCAACCGAATGCCAAAGCGAGTGGACACCCCACTTCTGACCCAGTCATTCATAGATCATGTTCTGAAATCTTTGCTTGCTTTTGCATCTGTGTCAGTTGATCGTTTGGAAACCGATCACTCGCACATACTGCGGGAGTTTGGAGAAAACGTTGCGATTGTCCCTGCATGCGCTGCAACCTGGGTACTCAATCGCAACCTTTCCATTCCCGATCGGTACTAACATCGGAAAGGTACAACAGAGCCTCTGCGTCGACAGTCTTATGAGGATGCTGACCCTGAGACTGATTGTGTGATGTTTGATGTTTTCCCAGATCACTCCAGGAGTACTTGTTTCGCTTGACTGTCAAAGTGGTTAGACGCCCTGCGTCAGATAGTCTTACGGGATTCTACTACGCCGACTTGGACTCAGTCAAGGTACTTCAGGCATCCACGCCTAGGTATGTGCCGGTGAACTCTTTCCACCCGATCTGCTGATTTCGATGCTTGGTTTGCAATTCATTCTTTCCTTGATTGTGGTCTGGAATCTTTGTTGTCCTTTGTATCTGAGTCAGTTGATTGTCTAGAAATTGATAACTCGCACATACCGCGAGAGTTTGGAGAAAACGTTGCGATTGTCCCTGCAGTTTGCTGCAACCTGGGTACCCAATCGCAACCCTTCCATTCCCGATCGGTACTAACATCGGAAAGGTACAGCAGAGCCTCTGCGTCCGTAGTCTTACGAGGTTGCTGACCTTGAGACTATTTGTGTGATGTTTGATGTTTTCCCAAATCACTCCAGGAGTACTTGTTTCTCTTGACTGTTAAAGTGGTTAGACGCCCTGCGTCAGATAGTCTTACGGGATTCTACTACGCCGACTTGGACTCAGTCAAGGTACTTCAGGCATCCACGCCTAGGTATGTGCGGGTGAACTCTTTCCACCCAATCTGCTGATTTTGATACTTGGGTTACAATTCATCGTTTCCACCTGTTCAAATGGTTTCTGTGACCGAGCCTTTTGGCTTTCATCTTTTCGTATCTTGGCATATGGTACGACCGCACTGACACTGGAGTTTTGTTCGACCGTACTTTGAGTGCATTGGATCCGATGATCTCCGGGGAAACCGCGAGACATCGGATCTTATTTGATTTTTGCGTCGGCTCCTACCCAGAGATATGGAAGATCTCCTGGTGTTTTGGAGGCAGAACGCTCTGCTGGGAAAATATTTTTGGATTTTTGAAAAGATACCCACTCTGGGGAGTGATACTCCGTGGGTTTTTTATTTGCAAATAGAAATATTTTTTGTCTTTTGAAATGGAAATCGGGTCTGCACGTGCCTCCACTAGTGATGCCTGTGGGGTCTTTGGCTAACCGACTTTTATTTTGAAAGCAGGTAAACATGATGATTGATGCAATGGATACTGATGCATGGAGATGCATGATGAATGCATGGCTTGGCTCATTCTCTTTTAGTTTGATGATTTTGCTTTTGCTGGAGATGCAGAGAATTTTGAGCTTATTGCTTGCAGGGTTGTTTTCCCTGGGGATTTTTCTTTTTGATACGGAGGTTTGGACAGCGGGTTGGTCAAGATCCCGACCCGTGGTCGATCAGGTCCATCGTCCCAAGATGCTGTTTCTTTGCTAATGAGAATGTACGAGGATATTATTCGACTTCAAGATGTTCTTCTGGGCATACGTGTGATTGAGATGGTGTTTGGTTGCCCGTTTTGGTCAAGATTCCAATTTGCGGGCGATTGGATCCGTCATCCCATACTGTGAAGTGAGCGGAGTTCAAGACTTCTGAATTGTAGTGCTGGGGATGCTAATTTTTGTGATTTTTTTGTAAATATGTGGTCCGAGTCTTCAACTGAGTGGTCAGGATAGAGATCGGTTTATTGAAAACACAGGAAATATTTTTTGTGATTTTCGAAATATTTTTGATGAAAGCAAGAGAAATATTTTTGTGATTTTTTGACAATATTTCGATTGAAAGCAAGGGAAATATTTTTGTGATTTTTTGACAATATCTCGATTGAAAGCAAGGGAAATATTTTTGTGATTTTTTGCAAATTTTTTATTTGAAAGCAAGGGAAATATTTTTGTGATTTTTGAAGAGGTGATTTTGCAATGTTTTTGTATTTTGTGATTTTTCTGAAATGCAGGGAAAAGTGTGAAATTTTCATCCACTTCCAGCTTCTACTGCTGGTAAGGCACCCGATCCATTTTACGTCAGCGAGCAAGACGAGTCTCACACAGTTAAGTGCCGTAGTTTTACATCTTCGGATGAGGGGATTTTGAGGGTTTTTAGTCAACACACCCACAAAGTTGCCTGTTCCTCATGTGCAATGCACATAGACCACGTATCGTCCGACGGACTCCTTCGGCCACAAGATGAGCCACATCCTCACATTTCCCTTAGTCAATCTAGTTTGGGGTCTTACGTTGCTCACAATTACGTGAGGGTGAGCTTCACCTCCCAACAGCCTTAATCCCCTTCATGAGTTCTAGGAACAGGGAACATCCGTCGGCTTCAACAGCGACTTCCAAATCAAGGTTGTCTATCACGGTGCGTTCAACACGAACAGGATTGCGGAGTTTTGCCCGCCTCAGCCCTTACCTGTTTAGAAGATTCCAAACACCCGTACGATCAAGTGTCAGCCATGTCTGGAACAGGTTAGGAAAGAAAGCCCCCGAGAAGTTAATCCCAGTGTAGTTTTAGGTCTTCGGACCACTGGAGATGAATTTGTGCAGTTGAAATTGATGGTGAAATATATTTTTTTTTGTGTTTTTTGGAAAAAGTTCCAGATTTCAGCTCGAATGATCGAGATTGATGCTGGTTTTTGTGGAAAGCTTTAAAATATTTTTGGTATTTTTGAAATGATCCTGGTTATCGAACCTTGATCAAGGCTGATGCCGGTTTTTGGTTGAAAGCAAGAAAGGTCCCCCGAGAAATTAATCCCAGTGTAGTTTAAGGTCTTCGGACCATAAAAACTGTATGTACATGCTGAAAGTACATTCTTTTTTGTGATTTTTCGAAAACTGTTCCAGGTCATAAAATCTCAATTTTGAACGGTCAGGATTGACACTGGTTTTTATTGAAAATCTCTCGGGATTTTGTTCCCGACGTAGTTTAAGGTCTTCGGACCAAAAACTGTACAAAAGGGGGCAAACACATTTTTTTTTTGTTTTTGAAAAATGTCCGGTGTCAGCGGATCTTGATCAAGACCGATACCGGCTTTTATTGAAAATCCCTCGGGATATTGATCCCGACGTAGTTTAAGGTCTTCGGACCTAAAAACTTTAAAAGAGGGGCTGGTGATATATTTTTTTGTTTTTCGAAATGATCCAGATCATCCGATGTTGGTCTTAAAGACTGGGATCGATGCTGGTTTTTATTAAAATCCATCGGGATCTTGATCCCGACGTAGTTTAAGGTCTTCGGACCAGAAACTTTAAAAGAGGGGCTAGCAATATATTTTTGTGACTTTTGAAAGTATCCGGGGTCGTCAAATCTTGTTTTGAGCAATCAAGACTGATACCGACTTTTATTAAAGATCTCTCGGGATATTGATCCCGACGTAGTTTAAGGTCTTCGGACCAAAAGCTGTACTAGCGAGTGCTGGAAATCACATTTTTTTTATTTTTTAGAAAATGTCCGGAGTCACCAGATCTTGAAGAAGACCGATGCCGGTTTTTATTGACAATCCCTCGGGATCTTGATCCCGACGTAGTTTAAGGTCTTCGGACCAAAATATGTACAAGGGAGCAGCAATCCAGGTTGGAGACTACGGGAATTCTTCTTGGAATGGTTCGGATCATCAGGTCATATCCTTGGATGGTTGAGATCATTGTTTGACCAAGTCAAATTTTTCTTTCTTTTTCTTGAAAATTCCATGGAACTTTTTCACATCATCAAGCCAATTTCTCACCAATTTCTCACAAGATGAGATTTTGGTGAGATCTCTTCTTTTTTCTCACCATTCTCTTCCATCACTTCATTCTTACATGGAGGTACAAGATTCACTTGCAACCACCCTTCCCAAGGAGGAGTTCTTCCCAAGGAGAGGGGGAGGGAAGTCGTTTCATGTAGGTAGGGGCTAGGACGGCCTCCCATGGGCCGCCCGGATGGTCTTAGACCCCTGGTCTCTTCAGTGGGCTGGGTGAAAGGGTGCCCTCCCCTTTTCTATATAACATGGGGCACTCTTGCCCCCCTCAACGTGCAATCTCTCTCTTCTCTCTCTCATACTCTCTCTGTCACGCCCTGAAATTCGGAACCCGAGTACAACAACCCGAAGCCCGAGTTCCAGGGTGTGAATGTTTGAAAATTCGAGCATAGATTCCTTGAAATTCCATCCCACACATTATATATCTAAAATAAATTCCCAAATATAAAATTTCTTTTCCACTAATGTCTTATTACATTGAATTTTACAAAATAAAACAAATCTGGCGCGATTGACGCTCGAGACCCCTTGAATACTCTCATTTGCCTATGTCTTGTCCTTCCTGAAAACCTGCAAGAACTGTGGTGATTTTGGTGAGCTAAAAGCCCAGTGAGGTCATTTCCATCACAGGTAATATTCCAGTTAATAAGAGATAGGAGATGAATCATCAACGGATAGAATTGTATGAAATATACAAGGATAAGGTTATGATTGATATACATTATGATTTATTATCAATGGAATATGATTATCATGAATGTCATGTATGTTATGATAGGTGCGAGAGCAATAAACGTCTAGGAACTCGTTGCCACTGAACATTAGGAACCTGTCGCAAATCAACCATGCTCACCTAACCGGTACAACGAGGCGGCAAATCAACCATGCACGCCAGTGGGCAAATCAACTATGCACCACTGATCCAACCGAGCAAATCAACCATGCTCAATAAGTGAAACGACCAGAACTCGCTGCCACTGAACATTAGGAACCTGTCGCAAATCAACCATGCTCACCTAACCGGTACAGCGAGGCGGCAAATCAACCATGCACGCCAGGAGTCAAATCAACCATGCTCCTGTTCTGTCGCAGTGTATAAATGTATGTATATGTCATGAGTTATGGAAGCATTCTTCAAGCATACAATGCATTGTAACCCAATTCCAATCACGCCATGCATGTGTTATCTTCATTCAGATAATTCTTTATCTAGTTTTAGTTACTGTTGATCGAGGGATTTTGAGAAGGTCAACGTGTAAGGTTTAGTATGTTGACAGGCTAACATTGTTTCAAGAGTTATGTATTGTATACTGTCAAACCCTAAGTTGTTGTTTATCGAGAAGTTCGAGAATGATGACACGGGGAACCTTGAAATACTACATGTGTTTAGTGTTGCATGTTGGTTACGTCCTATGTAACAAGTCCTAAATCGAATTGTCATAGAATTCTGACATGTGCATTAAAACGGAAGACTTGAGAAGATTAATTAAATAAGCAAAGGATAACTGATAAACTTTTATGGATATAAAGATAGGAACTGGTTGGATCCCTTACCTAGGATCCATTCTACATTCAAGAACAAGATGAAATTTACGAAAATTTGTGGATAACTGGAAGAGGTAACTCTACTACCTAGGATGCCATAATTACATAAAGTAAAATCCTAAGAACCTAGTTAAAAGAGAAACTTAGATAGATTAACCCTATACTTATGATGCCATGATAAGGGAGAGAGTATTAAAGTACGCCTAAAATCCTAACTAGAAAAGTAGTCTTGCACCTAACAAGGAAGAATACTAAAGAACATTAACAAGAAAGTTACGTGGGATGAATCACTCACAGAATACAATGTTCCCTTGCTCCTACAAACTCAAATTTGTTAATGAGTCGACTCGGCGAGTTAGTTCGCTAGGTTAACTCAGTAAAAATCCTCTTCTTTTTCTTCTTTCTTTCTTTCTTTCTTTCTCCCTCTTTCTTCTTTCTTCCTTGAAACTTTCTTTATCTCTCTTGGCTGGAACACCGAAGTCCAACAGTGCCTGGAGAGACGAGTGATCTCATAGGTGCACTTTCTCTCTCTCTTTTCTCTCTCTCTCTCTCTCTCTCTTTCTCTCGTTTCTTCTCTTCTTCTTCTTTTTCCTTCTTCCTTTCTTTCTCTTTCTTCTTTTCTTCTTCTTTTCCTTCTTCTTTTCCTTCTTCTTTGCTGCCCCAGCAAGAGGAGCAACAGCAGCAACGGCGGCAGCAGCAGCAACAGCGGCAGCAGCGGCAACCGCAGCCACCGACTCTCTCTCTCTACCGCTCCTTCTCTCTCTATCGCTCCTCTCTCACTCTCACAACTTCTTTCTCTCTATCCTGCGTTTCTAAGGAGGGAAAGAGAGACCTACCATGGCCCCTATATGTAGCTCGAAGACGGACGGAAATCCACAGTTGAGGACGGATTCTCGGATGTGTTTCCGAGTAGAAGAAGGAAGCTACATAGTTCTGGGACTCCTACGCATATGAAGCTCGTTGGAAAGCTAGGTGGGGTCCACACGAAGGTTTGGAAGAGGCCTGGCCCACCCATGCATCGCAGATCAGTCGATCTCAGAGTTTCTTGGCTCTAAGTGTCGGTTTTGGAAAGCCGTGGTGGACCGTACGATCTCCCAAAAATAATGAGGTCACCTACCACTTACGTCCGTACAAGGTACGCACCAGATGGACGGATTGGATCAGCTTCTGGGGTCCACTGTGATGGACGGTGTGGGCCACAAATGGCGACAGCGATGA
This sequence comes from Liriodendron chinense, assembly GCA_003013855.2. Classification (NCBI taxonomy): domain Eukaryota; kingdom Viridiplantae; phylum Streptophyta; class Magnoliopsida; order Magnoliales; family Magnoliaceae; genus Liriodendron; species Liriodendron chinense. The sequence goes on from PVNU02000710.1 coordinate 165,383, forward strand.
CGCTGCCGCTACTTCCGCGTCCGAAACGGACTCTCGTCCGTAACGCGTGAGATACGCGGTCAACGCGCGTTGACCGCGCGGCCGGCCCCCCCTGAACTGTACACGTGGGTCCCACCTTGATGTATTTACAAAATCCACTCCAATCATCAGGTAGGCCACATAATTTTAGGGTATGACGCTAAAAATGGGACAGTTCCGAAGTTAGATGGCCCACTTATGGCCCGATTTCTGATTAGGGCGTTTGTAGGATGATCGGAGGGTTGAAATTTAACGTGTATGGTTGGATTATGTCTTAGAACTAGTATACTAAGTTTCGTATGAGAATGATCACCAGAAATCCTGATACTTGAAAATGGTCCTATAACTTAAGTTTAGCAAACGGTATTTTGATAATACTTGTAGATTACGAGTTTTGCGAAGCCTGGCACTTCCATGCTATTATAGAGTTCATGTTGAGCGATTTAAATGAAGGGACCGTATAGTAATTCTTCAAGGATGATTTATTATTGATTTATCAATATTAAAGTTATTTAATTTATTAAATAACCATCTAATTCTATAACTTGAATTATTCTAAACTCCTAGAGTGTTACAAACACACCCGAGCAGATTCATAGGGTCGTGAACTCGCTGATTTAAGCACATGTCCAGTGACGGACACGATGTACGAATTAAATTTATAGACGGACGTGAGTACATGACGATACACGGCGGTTCACATTGATCGCGAGATTCGAAATCACAATGGAAGGTTAGATCTTCCGGTCTAGTAACGATAGATCCTTTTAACGGTCAATTTGTTGACTTAGTTAAGTATTTTGAGTTTTCAAGGCCTTAAAAGTATTAGAACGCGTATCAAAGTTCATACGTGTGTGTATGCGAGTGAACAACACGGCCTAGAATTTAAGTTCTAACGTCGGAACATGCACTCGTGTACTTACTCGTGCGTTCGAATTTTCTGGTTATTACATTCTACCATCCTTACACAGAATTTCGTCCTCGAAATTCGATCCACCTACTAAGCTAACTAATGAAGATATTTTCCTGAAGAGTCTAACATGTGTACGAATCTAAGGCTCGAGGGCGTACAAGTGTGTATACTTGCTAACAAGAATGTGGGTTCTTACAATCTACCCCCCTTATAGGAATCTCGTCCTCGAGATTCGAAATACTCCCGCAACCTGACTTCTATTTTACACTCTAATGTGCCTAACCGTATGTTACCAAAGCAAAGGGCAAGAACATCAACAAAACATTTAAGCAACATCACAAGTTAGGCATTCAACAACAGTACACTGCAATCACAACAATCATAGCAAATGGAGACACACGCAATCCTGACACTAGAGTAAGATCCCTAACAAAACTAACCGTCCTTAAACAAACATCATTACAACAAATAAAACATCACGGACAAACCAACAGACACCCTATCCTCAATATTACAGACATGACCCTACAAGTAATGACGCTAGCAAAACAAAGGTTGTAGTACACCAACAACTTATGTAGGCAAGCAATTGACAACCTTACAACCAAAACAATCATTAATAAAAACAAAAACAGACATCAAGTACAATCGCAACAAAATCATACATAGTGCACCCATTCCTATGTGTCTACAAACTATCCTATTATCCGGTTTTCTACCACACCTTCCTATGTTCAACTATGGACCCTACACGAATTTCATTAGATTACACGGGCAAAATGAAATTTCAGTTCTCTAGACTCCGTACCTAGGCTCTAGCGTAAACTATACCTAAGATCATCCATGGAACCTAAAACCTAGGCTCCGACACCCTAAATGGTCTTTCATGTCTAACTTAAATATAACCCTCGTCAATTGAACAACCATCTGAGTTCATAAAAAGGTCATAGCTGAGACTTTACTAGTGACCATAACCCTAACTCCAAGTTCACTAGGTGCTAGCCCTAACCCTAGGCACTTTGGAATTCTCGAAATCTGTCTCTGATACCAAACTGTCACGCCCTGAAATTCGGAACCCGAGTACAACAACCCGAAGCCCGAGTTCCAGGGTGTGAATGTTTGAAAATTCGAGCATAGATTCCTTGAAATTCCATCCCACACATTATATATCTAAAATTCCCAAATATAAAATTTCTTTTCCACTAATGTCTTATTACATTGAATTTTACAAAATAAAACAAATCTGGCGCGATTGACGCTCGAGACCCCTTGAATACTCTCATTTGCCTATGTCTTGTCCTTCCTGAAAACCTGCAAGAACTGTGGTGATTTTGGTGAGCTAAAAGCCCAGTGAGGTCATTTCCATCACAGGTAATATTCCAGTTAATAAGAGATAGGAGATGAATCATCAACGGATAGAATTGTATGAAATATACAAGGATAAGGTTATGATTGATATACATTATGATTTATTATCAATGGAATATGATTATCATGAATGTCATGTATGTTATGATAGGTGCGAGAGCAATAAACGTCTAGGAACTCGTTGCCACTGAACATTAGGAACCTGTCGCAAATCAACCATGCTCACCTAACCGGTACAACGAGGCGGCAAATCAACCATGCACGCCAGTGGGCAAATCAACCATGCACCACTGATCCAACCGAGCAAATCAACCATGCTCAATAAGTGAAACGACCAGAACTCGCTGCCACTGAACATTAGGAACCTGTCGCAAATCAACCATGCTCACCTAACCGGTACAGCGAGGCGGCAAATCAACCATGCACGCCAGGAGTCAAATCAACCATGCTCCTGTTCTGTCGCAGTGTATAAATGTATGTATATGTCATGAGTTATGGAAGCATTCTTCAAGCATACAATGCATTGTAACCCAATTCCAATCACGCCATGCATGTGTTATCTTCATTCAGATAATTCTTTATCTAGTTTTAGTTACTGTTGATCGAGGGATTTTGAGAAGGTCAACGTGTAAGGTTTAGTATGTTGACAGGCTAACATTGTTTCAAGAGTTATGTATTGTATACTGTCAAACCCTAAGTTGTTGTTTATCGAGAAGTTCGAGAATGATGACATGGGGAACCTTGAAATACTACATGTGTTTAGTGTTGCATGTTGGTTACGTCCTATGTAACAAGTCCTAAATCGAATTGTCATAGAATTCTGACATGTGCATTAAAACGGAAGACTTGAGAAGATTAATTAAATAAGCAAAGGATAACTGATAAACTTTTATGGATATAAAGATAGGAACTGGTTGGATCCCTTACCTAGGATCCATTCTACATTCAAGAACAAGATGAAATTTACGAAAATTTGTGGATAACTGGAAGAGGTAACTCTACTACCTAGGATGCCATAATTACATAAAGTAAAATCCTAAGAACCTAGTTAAAAGAGAAACTTAGATAGATTAACCCTATACTTATGATGCCATGATAAGGGAGAGAGTATTAAAGTACGCCTAAAATCCTAACTAGAAAAGTAGTCTTGCACCTAACAAGGAAGAATACTAAAGAACATTAACAAGAAAGTTACGTGGGATGAATCACTCACAGAATACAATGTTCCCTTGCTCCTACAAACTCAAATTTGTTAATGAGTCGACTCGGCGAGTTAGTTCGCTAGGTTAACTCAGTAAAAATCCTCTTCTTTTTCTTCTTTCTTTCTTTCTTTCTTTCTCCCTCTTTCTTCTTTCTTCCTTGAAACTTTCTTTATCTCTCTTGGCTGGAACACCGAAGTCCAACAGTGCCTGGAGAGACGAGTGATCTCATAGGTGCACTTTCTCTCTCTCTTTTCTCTCTCTCTCTCTCTCTCTTTCTCTCGTTTCTTCTCTTCTTCTTCTTTTTTCCTTCTTCCTTTCTTTCTCTTTCTTCTTTTCTTCTTCTTTTCCTTCTTCTTTTCCTTCTTCTTTGCTGCCCCAGCAAGAGGAGCAACAGCAGCAACGGCGGCAGCAGCAGCAACAGCGGCAGCAGCGGCAACCGCAGCCACCGACTCTCTCTCTCTACCGCTCCTTCTCTCTCTATCGCTCCTCTCTCACTCTCACAACTTCTTTCTCTCTATCCTACGTTTCTAAGGAGGGAAAGAGAGACCTACCATGGCCCCTATATGTAGCTCGAAGACGGACGGAAATCCACAGTTGCGGACGGATTCTCGGATGTGTTTCCGAGTAGAAGAAGGAAGCTACATAGTTCTGGGACTCCTACGCATATGAAGCTCGTTGGAAAGCTAGGTGGGGTCCACACGAAGGTTTGGAAGAGGCCTGGCCCACCCATGCATCGCAGATCAGTCGATCTCAGAGTTTCTTGGCTCTAAGTGTCGGTTTTGGAAAGCCGTGGTGGACCGTACGATCTCCCAAAAATAATGAGGTCACCTACCACTTACGTCCGTACAAGGTACGCACCAGATGGACGGATTGGATCAGCTTCTGGGGTCCACTGTGATGGACGGTGTGGGCCACAAATGGCGACAGCGATGACGCTGCCGCTACTCCGCGTCCGAAACGGACTCTCGTCCGTAACGCGTGAGATACGCGGTCAACGCGCGTTGACCGCGCGGCCGGCCCCCCCTGAACTGTACACGTGGGTCCCACCTTGATGTATTTACAAAATCCACTCCAATCATCAGGTAGGCCACATAATTTTAGGGTATGACGCTAAAAATGGGACAGTTCCGAAGTTAGATGGCCCACTTATGGCCCGATTTCTGATTAGGGCGTTTGTAGGATGATCGGAGGGTTGAAATTTAACGTGTATGGTTGGATTATGTCTTAGAACTAGTATACTAAGTTTCGTATGAGAATGATCACCAGAAATCCTGATACTTGAAAATGGTCCTATAACTTAAGTTTAGCAAACGGTATTTTGATAATACTTGTAGATTACGAGTTTTGCGAAGCCTGGCACTTCCATGCTATTATAGAGTTCATGTTGAGCGATTTAAATGAAGGGACCGTATAGTAATTCTTCAAGGATGATTTATTATTGATTTATCAATATTAAAGTTATTTAATTTATTAAATAACCATCTAATTCTATAACTTGAATTATTCTAAACTCCTAGAGTGTTACAAACACACCCGAGCAGATTCATAGGGTCGTGAACTCGCTGATTTAAGCACATGTCCAGTGACGGACACGATGTACGAATTAAATTTATCGACGGACGTGAGTACATGACGATACACGGCGGTTCACATTGATCGCGAGATTCGAAATCACAATGGAAGGTTAGATCTTCCGGTCTAGTAACGATAGATCCTTTTAACGGTCAATTTGTTGACTTAGTTAAGTATTTTGAGTTTTCAAGGCCTTAAAAGTATTAGAACGCGTATCAAAGTTCATACGTGTGTGTATGCGAGTGAACAACACGGCCTAGAATTTAAGTTCTAACGTCGGAACATGCACTCGTGTACTTACTCGTGCGTTCGAATTTTCGGGTTATTACATTTTATATAACATGGGGCACTCTTGCCCCCCTCAACGTGCAATCTCTCTCTTCTCTCTCTCATACTCTCTCTTTTTTCAAGTTTTCTCTCTCTTCTTTGGTGGTCCTTTGCTTCTCTCAAGTGGTGGCCCTTAGAGACATTTTGGGACAGCAAGGTGGTCCCTCTTTTAGTGAGTGGTAAAGGTATGAACCACTCCCTTTCTCTTTCTTGTTCTTTTCCTTCTTCATTGTCTCTTCTCATGACTCTTTTCTTTTTCCATGTAGTTATTCCAAGAAGAGTGGGGGTGGGCCCAAGTGTTTTTTGGCCACTTTCTAGATCTCAAGTCCTTTTCAAAGGTGGTGCATGGAGAAGGACATTACAAGCTTTCCAATTCATTTTTTTTCTTTCTTCTTTTCACACTCCCTTCATGTGCATGTAAAGGGTGATTTTGCCATGTCATCAAGTGTTCATGGCAAAATACTCTATCTTTTTCATGGGAGTTGGGCTTCTCTTCATATGTATCGAATGGGCTCAAAGTGAAGTCATGGCCCTTGGTGTATTTGATGGGCCCAATGCTTCACTTTGGGCTCCCTCATGCTTTCTTGCCCTTGTCATTTTTCCTTAATGCTCTTCCTTTCTTTTCCTTCTTTTTTCCAAGACTTGGGCCCATGGGCATGGTAGGGCCCATCTCAAGTTTTGAGCTCATGGGGCTCACTTTGAGTGACCCCATCTTTCTTCACATGTGTATGGACCAAGATGACTAGCCCATTCTTCATTTGGATCTCAAGTGGGCTAGATTTCCTAGTTGGGCCTATATGGACAGGTAGCCCAACTCTTCCATCATTTCTTGATTATGATGTACATCCTTGTACAAGGTGTAGTGGGCTCCTTGGAGTCTCTATATGTGGATGGGCTTTTGGGCCTTCATTGGAGCTTGGATTTCTTTGGACCATGTGTGCACCACTACACTTTGTCCATGTAGGCTTTTTCTTTTCATGTTCTTTTCTTTTGATGGATGGAGGACTTGAGTTACTTGACCATCTACAAGTCCCATGAGTGAGTTGTTCCCACAATCTCACTAAGTTCAAATGGTTTTCTTTGTGGTAGGAATGTGGTTCTCAAGAGTTTCCCTCTAATGTTATTAATCTCGAATGGATGATCCTCAAGTGAGCTATCCATACAACCATAGCTCCTTGATCCTTTCTTTGGGGCTTGGTGGGTCATTCCACCATCATTTTAAATATGAGTGGTTTTTCTTTGAATTTGTGGGAAAGAATGGTGCCCATAAGTCGCCCATTTTTGTCCCATGCTTTGGGACATTTTGGGATTTTGATCTTCAAGTGGGCTATGTGTAACATTCTTATCCATCCATGATGGTTGGGTGACTCATCAAGCCATGCTCTTTTGTGCTCAAATGGTCTCCCTTTTGGTGAAAAAGTTGGTGCACATAAGTTACCCAAACTTGCCTTTACATGGGCATTTCCAACTTTGACTCCTCATGTGGGCTATGTGCATCAAAATTTTTACCATTGGCCTCTTTGATTCCATATGTTTGTGGGTGGACCGCCATGTCATATTCTCACGGCCAAAACTTTCATCAAGATGAGACACATAAGGTTGCCCATGGTTGACTCATGAATGGGTCCTCATATTCTTCAAAGTGGGCTATGTGCTCTCTCCAATCCATTGAGATGAGGCATTTGGGTTGTCCTTGGGGGCCCACTTCCTTTCTACCCCCACTTGTCCATGTCCATGTGTTAAAAAAGGTGGAAACATCTTAAGTGAGAACCATGGCCTTGGCATAAAAGTGGATCAATCCTTGGCCACATATGGACTTTGAAGAGGGATTTCTCATGTGAAGTAGGATTCTCATCCTTTGTTGATCTCATGGCACTTGAGTGCATGTGTTGTCCAAAATGTGTCCTTGGATGATGGACTTTTCTTGCCTAAGGCATGCCATGCAACCTTCTTTAAGGTGGGCCTTACTTTTTCCAATGGGCCCAACACATATCCTAAGTGACACATGGAGTTGGACTTTAGATTTTGCATTTGAATGTGAGTCCAATCCCATGGGTTTCTTGGATGATAATTTGGATTTTAACGGGTAATGGATAGGGACTTACCTTGCCAAGCTTGTAGGATTCAATGACGGATGGTACCAGAGGTCACCGAGTGATTGATGAAAATGATCCTGCCTTCATTGTCCGCCGAGGGGACCACATGTGTTCCTTAGCTATGGAGCATCAACCTCTTCCTGCTATCAAGGGTCGAGGTACTAGGGATCGCTGGGACGACTGGGTGAAGGATCCACAGCCCTTGCTTGAACGAGTACTGGATGGTACTCCTTTTGCTGGCCTCCTCACCCTACGTTTCCACAATAATGATGCTAACCGCATGATGCTCGCGGCCCTTTGCGAGAGGTGGCGGGATGAGACTCACACCTTTCAGCTCCCTTGTGGAGAATGGGAAATAACCCCCTTGGACATTTATATGCAGATAGGCTTCCCGTTTTATGGGACAATTGTTCCTCAAGTCAGTTCTCTAGCTCCTCTCACTTCCACCGACTGGCTACGGCTTGTCGGTGACGTCCCACTCGAGGGTGAATTCCAAGGCCATCAAGTGAAGATGCGATGGTTCTACAACAGTTTTGCTTCTGTCATCCCTACCACCGAGCGAGAGGCCCTCCACAAAGCGCGGGCCATGATTACTTATGCTTTTGGATCCTTTCTTTTCTGCCATGCGAATGAGAGAGTTGACCCCAAATTTCTTCGTTTAGTCGAGGATCTTCATCACCCCTATAACTGGAATGGGGCTATCTTGACCCGTATCTTTCAGGGTCTGGACAAGACCTGTCGGCATAGCCGGTCCTTCACAGGTTTTTGGCCTGTTGTTGAGGTATTTCTTCTTTCACCTTCCTTGAAGGGCTTTCGCCTTCTTTCCCTCTCTGATCATTAGATGTGCTTCTGTCCAGACCTGCTTTTATGACCATTTTTCCCATCGCGCGCTGAGGATGAGGGCTGATATTGAGCCCTCTCAGTATCGCCACATGTACTGGCACCAACAAAACCGTCAGCGGAACTCCCGAGTTCCTGGGGACAATTGGCGTGCTGACATAGACGGGCTGACTGTCGAGGACGTAAGTATCTTGCTTGTCTTTCCCCTCGTGCTGTATTGTAATTGATCGTGGTGACTTCATTTGCTGTAGCTTGCTCGGATGCCGTATGCCAGTTTCCCTCTCTATTATACCCCTCAGCGTGTGGAGGCATATGATGCTTCATGTCTCCGTATCATGCTTTCTGACGCTGAGTCTTTTCAATGGTACCTGGGGGAGAGATTGCTTCGGCAAGTCACTAGGGTGGCTCGGGTCCCTTGTTCTGCACCTCCTCCAGCTGCTCGGATGCCGGTTGATGAGAGAGTTAAGGCTCTCGTAGGCCAGCCCGGATTTCGTTTCACGATCCCGGATCGTGATTATGATGAGTGGTATTTGCTGTTCGGCCAGGGGCCTCTGCTTCCTTTGCTTTATGTTCCAGGTGGCCGTCGCAGGTATGCTGGAGGTTCGGTGACTGCTCCTTTGATGGATCTTTATCGTCGGGAGCGGGACGCGAGGAGGGACGATGATGATTATGTTGGCGACTTGTAGCCTGCTTGGGTACTCTGCTTTGTATGGCCTTGTACTTTTGCTTTTATCTTCTTTTGTATCAAGCTGTTTTTGAATGAATATACAGTCTTTGACTTGTTTCAAATTCTTTGATGATGTCTGGACGCTTTGACCTTTGACTTGTTCCTTAATGATTTGTGGAAGATGAGGCTTTCTTAACTGTATGGATGATGACTTGAACGGTTCAGATTGCTTGATTAGGCCTTGTGAGCCCACTTGATGATTAGATCTTGGATTCTGGCCCTTCTTTTTTATGATCGAACCTTTGATCTTGCTGCTCCATGACTTGTGTAAGCTTTCCAATGGTTTGGATCCTGATGATTTAGCCCTTGAATGGTTCAAATTGATAGATTCGGCCCTGTGGGCCCACTTGAGACCTTAGCTTTACTTTGGGGCACCTCTTTTGATGATTTGTGAGACTAAGAAGGCTTCTCATGGTGTAGATGATGGCTTGAACGTCTCAGATCGCTTGATTTGGCTTTGTGGGCCCACTTGATGATTAGATCTTGGATTCTGGCCCTTCTTTTGATGATTAGCCCTTTGATCTTGTTGTTTGGTGGCTCATGTAGGTCCCTCAATGGTTTAGATCATGATGATCTGATCTTGGAATGGCTTGGATTGCTTGTGGCTCCCACTTGATCACCTTTCCTTCTCTTTGACTTGATTAGCCATGCTCTGGCTGCATTGCTTCGTGATTGGACCGGTGGGGCACCTTTTATATGATCTTGATCAGCCTTAGTCGAAATCTGGAGTGGACCGGAGCCTTGGGCGGCCCATAGAGCGCCATCTGCTGACGTGGACTGTCAGCCTCACCTACCAAGAACCCTGGAGCCAATCCCGCGGAGAGAGGAAATCTGAGTCCGTACGGGCGGCCCAGGGCAGGCCGCCCAAGGCTCGCCTCTTGAGCGGCCTGGGCTGGCTCTGGTTCGGACACTCTCCTCTGTCCACTGTCCCTGTCTCCATCTACTTTGCACTGGCGAGTTTGATTCCAGCCATGAATATTCTTCTTGTCTCATCTTCCCTTCTCCTTTTGTCTCTTTCTTGGTTTGTCCTTTCTTGGGCAATGGATGGTGGAGATTTGGGGGCTGTGGGGGCTGTCCAAGGTGGGTCCCACACTTCAGATTTTCAATTGAGCTTTGATAATGGGGAGATGTCTTTAATGGATGAGGGAGATGGGGTATTGAATGGAAGCATTGATGAGGGGCTAGGGATGGTGGTTGGTGGAGCTTTGAATGGCTCCATTAATGGTGGGATGGCTGAATTTTCTGATTTGAATGGGCCCCTCATTATGGGAGGAATGGATGGTATAGATAGGATGATGGGATGGGACATAGGTGAAGCTATGCATCCCTTGAGTGTGGGCCCCATGGATGATGTGATTGATGGAGGTGATGGGACCAGGATGGACATTGATGGGCTGATCTCATGCTTGGATGGGATGGATGGTTCAGATGGTACCTTTGACGGTTTGGATGCTCTGGATGAGGGCCAGGATGTGCGGTATACTTGCTTGGGTGGACTTGATGTGGTCATTGATGATGTCCCCCTGATGATGGACGGTGTGGATGCCTCGATGATCCCTTTGATCGGCCAGGATGATGATTGGATTCATGATTTCCTGTTGGAGGGGGCCGCAGGTCCAGATCTGACCGTTGATTCTTCGATCGGGGTTGCCGGGACCCTTTTTTATGGTTCAGATGTATTCTTTGACGGTCAGATTAGCCAGGATGTCACGATGTGCGGTGTGATCTTCACTGATAGTCCTTTTGATGGGGAGCATTGTCCTTCCCTTGGTCATCGGTCCTTTGCGCACTCTGTTCATGAGGTGGGCGAGTCTTCTCATGCGGCTGAGATTATGACAGTTTCAGACAGTGATGCGACTATATCAGACATAGCCATCACTGAGGGCAAGTCAGAGGCTGTCGAGTCTGCAGAGGTTCCAGCTTTTCCTTCTTCTTCGCCCGTTGACCTTCCGATCCTTGATGAGTCATCGTTGATTTCTGGGCCTTTTGTGCTGGAGGGGGTACCAGTGAGGACTTGTCAGCTGCTTCCTCGTTCTTCCTGCTCGCCACGACTGCTTGTTTGGCTTGACAGCTTGTCAGTTTATGAGATTCGAGATTTGGAGTCTTATGGCTTCGGCGGTCTGATCCATATGGCCAGAGTTGATATTGATTGGAGGATGCTTGGAGCTGCCTTGATTGACTGGGTCCCTTCGTTGAACTTGTTCGCGTTCAACGATATGGAGATGGGACCTTCTTTGGAGGAGCTTGCTCGCTTGACAGGCCTACCCTGGGATTATGCTCAATATTTTTCGCCGAAGACGTCGCCGAAGACTGCTACACCGCAGAACTGGTTCGGGATCCCTTATCTTGTTCGGCCTGTAGCTGGTGGCCAGGATGCTGTAGTGTTCTCCTTGGACTTGCTATATGATCTTTTTTCGGGTCTTCGGAGTGTGGCCGATTCTACCTTCGCTCGGAACGCACTGATGTTCTGCTTGATTGCTGAGGTGCTGTTCTCGGGATGGCGCAGGTCCCAGACTCCTCTGCTTTTTGAGGTGATGAGCCGAGCTATCCGTCGGCAGGGGATCATTTCTCTTACCTTGGCCGAGCTGTTCAATGGGCTGACTGACTGTGCCCTGGGCCGCACTCGTGTCCTTCGCGGCTGTTGTGCCTTTATTCAGGTATCTTTTCTGCATCCTTTTTCTTCTTGCTTTGCTAGGAATTGCTTTGCTCTAGCTGAATTTCTTTTCCTTTCTTGTGATCAGGTCTGGCTATGGGAGCGTCTTTCGATGACTGTTCCTGTACCTTTTCCTGACACTCGTCGCCCAGACCTTATGCGACACATTATGGAGTTTCTTCCTCATACAGGTAGGATGAGCGAGCCCTTGTATCGCAGGATGTTTGCTGAACTTCGTGACTGGAACGTTCGTTGGGAGTCATCTTGGCTTTCACTTCCTCCAGTGCTTTGCGATGCACACCGCCTTCCTCTGATGTTGGTAGGCTTTCGATCTTACTTCTCTTATCACCCTATCCGGTTCCTGCGGCAGTTTGGGTATGAGCAGGATGTTCCTCTTTTCGCTTTCACGGGTATCGGGCGTCGAGCACTTCCATCCAGATCCTCTGACTTTAGGACCCGGATTGATTGTTCTTGGGCGAGTTACTTGACTGCTGATTTGCTGGGTTTTGAGCTGCGGACTTTTCCGATGGCGACCGCCCCATATCAGTACTGGGTTGCTGAACAGTCTTTGTATCGACGTATCCCTTGCTGGCACCAGACTGCTGATGAGGATGAGCAGGATATCCTTGGAGATGCTGGCTCTTCATCCGGTTCATATGAACCCTTTGAGGAGCGCCCGTTTATCGATCCTGGCTTCCTTTTGGCCACTCATGGCCATCTGCTGTCTGAGATCTTTGCACTTCGGTATCATTGTGAGATGATGTCGAGGAGATTGGCTGCCGATCAGAGGTTGTCTGATGAGGAGACAGCGATCCGTACCCTTGAGCGTGATGAGACGCATTACCTGCGTATGGAGGTGAGCAGGTTGAGAGCAAGGCTATCTTTTTATGAGTCAGAGGACTCACCTGATGTGGCCCAGGAGGAGGGTAGAGATTGATTGTGTTGGCCACCTGCACGTTCCTTTTTTGCATATATGTTTGATGATGATGCATTTTTTTGTATTTTTTGAAAAAGATGATATGATATGTGTAAAAGAAATATGATATTTTTAATGAAAAAGGAGAAAACTTTTTTGGGAATCTATTGTGCCATGAGTTGTCTTGTGAGTGTGTGTCTGGATTTTGTGTCGGGATATAGGAATCAGAACTGGGGCTCGGCCAATGCTTTGACCAATGTCTCGAGATTTGACTTGCTTGATCCTTTGGTTCCCTAGAGGTGTAGGCAATGAAAACTGTTGCTTCTTGAGATTGTCAGAATTTGTAGAGTTCTTCGCTCCTGACTGTACTTCCTCTCGTTCTTGCACTTTCACTGCTTGAACCGATCTGGATCGTCTGACTTCTTGGTACCTGCACTTTTATTTTATTTTATTTATTTTTTTTCATTCAAGCCATTTTTGCCTGCAGCGCTCTTTCGAGTTTTCACTACAGCCGGCCTTTTCCCGTCATTTTTGCCCGTGGCGCCCTTTCAGGTTTTCACCACGTCCCGGGTGTTTGATCTTGCCTGCCCCTTGGCAGCTATGCTGTTTTTACCCTTGGCGCCCTTTCAGGTTTTCACCAAGTCCGCTGTATGCCCCCTGTTTTTACTCGGAGCGCCCTTTCGGGTTTTCACTCCATCCTCTTTGTTTAGGCACACATTTTCTTTTTCTTTTTTTTTTTGTTTTTTGTTTTTTGTTTTGGATCTCTGGATAACTGCGGCGGCTAGAGGTCGGGAATCCGTCGTTGCCGGCCGATGGCAGTCTTTCAGCCCTTATCCTGAGTTACGATAATAGAGCTGTCAGTCTTTGCTAAAGACCCCTCTGAGATGAATGGATGGCTGACTGTGTTTCTTCTTGGACTGATTTTTTTTTTCTTGGGTGCCTTGCTTTGGTTTCTCTTTTTCTTCCTCTTTTCTTCTTTTTTTTTTGTATTCTTTTTCTCTCTTTTTTTTTCTTTTCCTTTTGAATCCCCCCTTTTTTGTATTTTCCTCCTTTTGAATCCCTTTATTTGAAACACTTGTTGGTGGACGGAAATAATTTCTCAGAGATCTTAGCTTTGACCTCTTGACTTCAGCTCTATTAAAGTAACCTTTGATAAGGTCAGAATAACTTACCCGTGAAAGATCTTCACGTTGTCGGCGTTGGTTAGCTCAGGAAGATCCACCCCTCTCATGCTGGTGAGTCTGAGGGCGCCTCCGGGAAGTACTTCTCTGACGATCAGTGGCCCGTGTAAGACCCGTAACCTTATTTGCCCTCCGTACGCTTAATTTCCGGTGCCGGTACGTCCCGGACGGATCAGATTAGCGAGCCTTGACCGCGACCCTATTTTAGTACTGCATCAACCCGAGACTTATACCCCGGTGACCGCGTAGGCGCTGCGATTCCAACGCCGCGCGGCACGCCCCATTGCGATACCCGGTGTGAAAGTTATGATCTATCGCGTAATCTGAGGTGGGCCGCGCAACGTGCGTGTGTGGTGGGCCCCACTTGCACAATCTCCAAGACCATGTCACATCAATCAAATCCATCACCATCATTCTCACCTACACCTATCCCATACCCCTACCCTACACACCCCATACCCCATGCCTCTCTCTCCTCCCAAAGTCAACTCTCACACCATACCCCCCATCCCTCTCTCCCATGCTACCCATCATCACCCATGATTGCTTCTCTCTCTCTCCCCCCATACAATACCATACGTAGGGGGAGAGGAGGCTTCCTCACTTCCCATTTTGCAAGAGAGAGAGAGGAGAGAGAAAGAGATTTGAGAAAGGAGAGAGAAAGAGGAAGAATTGAGAGAAGAGAGAGATTTGGAGGGAGATCTAGGATTTGAGGGTGGAGATCCTTGCTTGGAGGGCCCCAACCATCATCCGGACCGTCCGGATCGTCCGATCATCAACTCGATTCAATCCAACCGTCCATTATTTGAGGTGAGTGCAAGGGGTACATAAATCCCCCATTTTCTTCTTTCCCTTCATTTTTCCTTTTCTTTTGGGCCCACCTGATGGTGGACAACCTGATGGACGGATTGGATCATCCATGAATGGGCCCCACTTTGTAATAATAGTAATAATAATAATAATAATAATAATAATAATATAAAAAAAAAATAAAAAAAAAAGAAAGAGAGAGAGAGGACTGCCGCTGGACAGCCAGCGTCCAGGGGACGCTGCTGCCCAGCAAGGGCAGCCGGTCGGCCAAGAACAGCCCCCCCACACGTGGGACCCACCTTGATGTATGTATTAGATCCACGCCGTCCAGCTGCTTCTCCACCCTATTTTATGTCTGGGCGCCAAAAATGGAGAAGATCCAGATCTCAGGTGGACCACACCGTAGAAAACAGTGGGGTTAATGAAGCCTACTGTCGGAGTTTCTTGGGCCCACCATGATGTTTGTGGACCATATTACCTGCCCAATATTGGGCTTGTTAGGACCCCAATGAGCTGGGGGACATGATGAACGGGGTGGATCGCCCCTAAGTGGGCCCCACTCGATATGAACACAAAAAAAAAAGAAAAAAAAAATATACAAAAGGACACTGGACGTCCAGCGTCTGGACGTTCTGACGCTGGAACGTCCAGCGTCACCTTGGACGTTGCAAGGGGTCCCACTCGTGGGACCCACCTTAATGTTTGTGTTCCATCCACGCCGTCCATCGGTTTTCCCAGATCATTTTAGGGCCAGGGCCCAAAGATGAGCCAGATCCAAATCTTCAGTGGACCGCACCGCTTGAAATAGTGGGAATAAGGATTCCTACTGTCAGAATCTCTTGGCCCACCTTAGCATTTCTAAATTGATTTCCATACCCCATATTGGGCTTGTTGGGTCCCCCATGAGATGGGGAACCTGATGAACGGAGTGGATCAGACCCATGTGGGCCCCACTTGACATGAATATAAAAAAAAAAAAAAACAGAGAAAGAAAGAAAGGAGTCAGCGTCGCTGACGCTGACGCTGGGCGTACCAGCGTCCTGGCACGCTGGCTCGGCCAGCTGTGGCCCACTTGTGGGTCCCACCATGATGTATGTGTTGTATCCACACCGTTCATCCAGTTGGGGAGATCATTTTAGGGCACGACCCCAAGAATGAGCCAGATCCAAGTCTCGAGGGGGCCCCACCACAGAAAACAATAGGGACAGTGCCCCACCGTTGAAACCTTCTTATGGGCCACCGTGATGTTTATTTGAGATCCAACCTGTTCGTAAGTTCACACATACATGGAGGAAAGGACATCAAAAAAATATCAGCTTGATCAGGAACTCCTGTGGGCCCCACTTATTAAATAAATAAAAAAAATATATATATATATATATATAAAAAAAAAAATAATAATAATAATAAATAAAAAAATATATGCTGCTGCTGGACAGACAGCGTCCAGGGGACGCTGCTGCCCAGCAGCCTGACTGTATGGGCTTTGGCAATGGGCCCCACTCGTTGGGCCCACCTAGAATGTATGTGTTGTACCTATCCCGTCCATATGTTTTTCCAGCTCATTTTAGTGGGCTATGCCACGGGTCAACGGTGGGAATAATGATCTCTACCGTTGAAACCTTCCCAGCCCTACAGTGATGTTTAATTGTCATCCAACCTATTTTATAAGTGGCCGAGCCCAAAAAAAAAAAATCTTAGCATATCCAAATGACAAGTGGGCCATGCCATGGGACAACAGTGGGAATAATAATCTCCACCATTGAAACCTTCCTAGACCCAAAATGATGTTTATTTGTCACCCAACCTATCCATAAGTGGCTGGGCCCAAAATTTAAGCATATCTTAATGTCAAGTGGACCATGCTTCAGTGGGAATAATGATTTCCAACATTGAAACCTTTCTAGGTTCTACAGTGATGTTTATTTGCCATCCAATCGGTTCATAAGATCACATGGATATGTATGAAGGAGAAAACACAAATATCTGCTTGATTCAAACTTATTGGGATCAGTTGGGTACCACGCTGCCCAGTAGGTGGCCCACCCTATGGGTCCCAACGTGATGTATCTATTAGCTCCACCATGATGTATCTGTTTTATTCATGCTGCCTATCTTGTATGTGCAGGCCCAAGTATGGGGCCGATGTAGTCTCAAGTGGGCTATACCACGAAGACCTTTACATTTCCAATGGGGCCCACGGTTCGGGTCCCACTCTCTGTATATATATTGGGCCATTCAAGGCCAACAGTACATGATAGGTCTGGTAATATGCTAGTATACTTAGCTGGATAGGTCACACTGATAATATGCTTAGTGTAATAAATATCATACCCATTCATTTGTACATACGCATCATATGTATGCCTGACTGTGGGCGATGTCGATCATAGCATATGCCTTACAGCTTGAGATACTTAGGGGACCCGTATGAGATAGGGTCACCCTACATGATCGCGCGGTATGCGCAGGTTTGGTGCATGGCTTTAATAGTGTGACTCATGCATCTCGCATTATACATGTCATGATCAGATTCTCACCCCAGCGGCATCGGGGTTTTGGACCACCACAGTCACATCGTGGATGGTAGGAATGGACACCGGAAATATGTTCTAGCACTTGGGCGCCAAAGATGTCCTTGGGTGAAAGTCCCTAAACCCTGTGGTACCAGTAGGATGCTCCAATGTCTAGACCGAGTGGATTTATGAGCGCATGAGGGCCAAATACCAGTAGGCCGCGTCTCCCACTGTGTCGGGGTCGGTTGGAAGGGGGTGTGACCTTACCCGCCCGGGTGCAGAGGGCTATATACTAGGTTGAGTTTGACCAGCTCGTGAATGGGTTCGCTATCGACGAGCCGGGTGAATTATCTTATATGTCATTGACGAGGCGGATAGTGAGGTCTCTTCCACTCGCTTGGTTATGCGCGCGATGGGCGGCAACCAATGTCTGGAGTGTACTAGACCCTGGTGATGTCCCAGTTGTAAAACCGTATGATATATGACAGTTGAGGATTGACATGCGCACATGGCATCATTAGCATATGACACTCGGCCATATAGGCCCATTGCATTGCATAGCCTCGAGATGGCTAATGACATTCATAGACTTGGTAGTGTAGCCTGCCATCATTTCCGCTTACTCTGATATCTGTATACCTGTCATATGCATTGCGCACACACCACGCACTCTCTAAGCTTCATAATAAGCTTATGCACGTTGTTTACGTGCAGGTCATACTATAGCACGACAGCAGTGAGACAGGGGCGCGCATTTGATTTCTCAGCTTTCAGTTATACCTTGTATTTCCTTTTCTACAGCATTGTACTCAAAAGACTATCTTAGTGGATATGTGATGTGATGCTTTTTGGTTTGGTATACTTATGTTTATGCTCATCTATAAAAAAAAATTTACCTTGAAAATCCTCCTTGTGGGATCCCAGGATCGGAACCTGGCGTATGGGAGCTAGGGGCCGAGAATGGGGTACTACGGAGGCTGTTGGCACCGGATTCGGCGGCCGGGAATTTAGTAAGCCCGGTCCCCGAGTTTGGGGCGTGACAGCCCGTCCCACGAGGGTTTGAACTTTCCTCTGGGATCCGGAAGGTGCGACGGTAGAATCTTCTTCATGACCATGTCGCCTACCTTGAAACTTCTTTTTCGAACTCTCTTGTTGTAAGCCCGAGCGATCCTTTTCTGATAACACTGAGAATGACTTAGTGCACGCATGCGCTTTTCATCTGCTAGCTGCAACTGATCGAATCTGGCCCGTTGCCATTCTCCTTCTTCAACTCCGCTTTCTAGTAATACCCGTAGTGATGGTATTTCCACCTCGACTGGCAAAACTGCCTCCATTCCATAAGTAAGTTCGAAAGGAGTAACGCCCGTAGCAGATCGTACAGACGTTCGATAGGCCCAAAGTGCATATGGGAGCATATCTGACCAATCTCGATAGGTCACGACCATTTTCTCGAGTATCCTGATGATTGTCTTGTTTGCGGCTTCTACCCCACCATTCATCTGGGGACGGTAGGGGCTTGATCGATGACGTTGGATCTTGAACTTGCTGAGGAAGTCATCCATCTTCTTGTTGACGAACGGGGTTCCATTATCTGTGATGATGGCATTGGGGATTCCATACCGGCATATGATGTTGTTCTTCATGAATTTGATCACCTGAGATGCTGCAATTGTGGTGTAGGAGGCTGCCTCAACCCACTTGGTGAAGTAGTCGACTGCCACAAGTATGTACTCATGACCATTTGATGCTTTGGGATTGATCTTGCCGATGATGTCGAGTCCCCACATGGAGAAGGGCCAGGGGGTGGTCAGGTTGTATAACTCTGATGATGGGGCATGGATTTGATTCGCATGCTCCTGACACTTGAAGCATTTTCTGATGTGCTGGCAACAGTCTGTCTCCATGGTGAGCCAATAGTAGCCGAGTCGCAGAATCTTATTTGCCATCATGTGCCCGTTCATGTGTGGGCCACAGATTCCTTCGTGTATTTCTTTCATGATCTTTGCAGCTTCTGTTTCATCGACGCATCGAAGGAGGATGTGATTATAGGATCGCTTGTAAAGAACTTCGCCACTGATGGTGAACTGGCCGGCCAAACGCTGGATGGTTCGGCGATCTGTTGCTGTTGCTGACTCTGGATACTCCTGGGTTTCGAGATATTGCTTGATGTCGGCATACCTGTAACACCCCGTACTTTTCTGTACTCGGGTGTTACCACGAGAATTCAAAGTATATGTGTATGTGTAATGCGCTTCCGTGACTCTTTCTTCAATGTGTACGCGACTCCTGATGCCTCGGACTGGCAGTGCGTAGTTCGCACCCAAATGATCGAAGTCCTGAGATCCCGAAACCTCTGTCATATTGACCGCGTCGTCCTTGCGATCGCAATGGCGAAAACAGTGCATCGATCAGATACCCGAGCGCAAAGATATGGACATTTAATCAAAACACCCAAAAAATGTGGTTGTGCACACTCGTGTGGGGCCACCCAATGTGGGGCCCACTACACGGTCTCCTAGGCAATTATCTCCCTCTCCTTGACATGATTGTAATAATTAATAATAATAATAATAATAATAATAATAATAATAAAAAGTAATAACATATGATAATGATGAAAAGAAAGAAATTAATAAAATAAATTAATAAAATAAATAATAATAAAAAAAAGGAGGGGTAATGATGACTAGCATCTCAACCCATGCCTCACCCCCATTCCTCTCCCATGCCCCCACGTCCTCCACCATCCCTTCATTTAAAAAAATAAAATAAATAATAAAAAAAAAATAAGAAAGGAAAGATTATAAGAGAGATGTTTGGGAGGGGGAAACGTCCACCCTCTCTCCCCCTTCACTTCCTCCATCCTTCTACTCCATCCATGCCTTCCACATTCATGTGAGGGTGCTTGTATCAAAGATCTGAGTGGGCCATCTTCGATCTCGGCCCTTGATCAGGGAGATCAAGGTGAGTACACCTTCTTCACTCAACATTTTATATTTTTTTTATGTTGAATTTGCTTAGATGATGATTGTGATGGTGATGATGAGGTGGGCCACCCCGATGTACATGCATGAAATCCTAACCCTACAAAGGGATTACACGTTTGGATGGAGGGATAATATAAAATCAGCTTGATCCAAATCATCTGTGGATCCCACTGATCATGGGCCCCACCATGATGTGTATATTTCATCCACGCCACCCATACACTTTGCCATATCATTTTAGGACATGGGCCTAAGAAGGAGGCATATCCAGATCTCGGGTGGACCACACTATAGAAAACAGTGGAGATAATGATGTACACTGTTGAAACTTCCGTGGCCCACCGTGATGTTTCTAGGCCAAATGACCTGCCCAATATAGGGCTCTATGGGTTCCTCATGGGCTGGGGAACCTAATGAATGGCATTGATCTTTCCTAAGTGGGCCCCACTTGATATGAACAAAGAAGAAAACAAAAAGAAAACAAAGAAAAGAAAGGAGGAAACCGTCCAGACGCTGGACGTTCTCAACGTCAGGGACGCTGGAACCGTCCAGCGTCACCGTGGCTCAGTGGGGTCCCCACTTGTGGGACCCACCTTGGTGATTATGCTGGATCCACACCGTCCATTTGTTTTCCCAGATCATTTTAGGGCCAAGGCCCAAATATGAAGCCGATCCAAATCTTGAGCGGACCGCACCACAGGAAACAGTGGAGAACATGATGTCCACTGTCAAAACTTCCTCGGTCCACCTTGCTGTTTGTAGACCTATTCACATACCCAATATTAAGCTTGTTGGGTCCCCCATGAGCTGGGGAACCTGATGGATGGAGTGGATTGACTATGTATTAGACCCACTTATATTAAAAGGAAGAGAAAAGAGATAGGAAAAGAATAAAAGAAAAAGAAGGAAAGAAAGGAGAGAGGAAGCTCCAGCGTGCTTCAACGTAAAGTTGTTTTTTTTTTGCTTGAAAATGGCCCCACGTGTGGGAACCACTATGTTATATCCACGCCGTCCATCTGTCTCTCCATATCATTTTAGGCAAGGGGCCGAAAAATGAAGAAGATCCAGATCTCAAGTGGGCCGTGCCGGAAGAAACAATACAGACCGTTGAAACCTTTCCAAGGCCCACTATCATGTTTCTGTACAACAAAACATATCCAAATCGGGGCTCGTTAGACCCACATTAAGCTGGTCAATCTTATGGACGGATTAGATTTCCCAATTAGACCCACATCTTGTGGGAAAATAAGAAAGAAAGAAAAAATAAATAAATAATAAAATTGGCTGCTGGGTCCAGCAGCGTCAGTAACGCTATGGCCCCTTATGGGCATGATTCTGGGACCCACTCGTGGGACCCACCGTGATGTATTTGTATAATCTACCCTGTCCATCAGCTTCTCTAGCTAGTTTTATGGCTGCACACCAAAAATGAACTGGATCTGAAACTCTAGTGGGCCGTATCAAAGCAAAGTGTAAACCTCTTCTTCCTTTGTATTTCTGCTTGTTGGAAAATTTTCTAAGTACCAGAATGATGTTGTAAGTAAGCTTTTTTTGAGACCTCATGGTGGGCCCCACGATCTGTATATAAGGGTCCTGCCATGGGGATGTCCTTTCCACATATCAGTGTATTGGAATATCCCACAACTTCTTTGGAAATAGCCCCCATGCGTTGGTGAGGTGGGCCCAAAGTTGGGGCTGACATAGCTGAAGTTAGTATGTCTGATTTTGTAAGTTTTGGGCCATCTTTGGGCGCCCGTGGTGGGGCCCATGTATGAGCTATGTGGGGGCCACCAATTGAAATTTTCTGTCTATATATGTGGCTAGAAGAATAATATATTACCTGGGCCAGGGTGGGCCCCATATGGTCGGAAAGTTGATCCCAAGATGGGGCCATGATATGGTGCGCATGAATTTCTGTGCAGAAATTTCAAGTGCCCATGTTTGGCATTGTGCAAAACATCATATGTGAGTGCCTAGCAGGCCCTACCTATTGGATTTTAGACACCATGCATGAGTCTACGAGGGGGACTTGACAACACGCCAAAAGGTGGTCCCATTTGATGGCGGTATGTGCTCAAAGTTGGGCCAAAATCATTTCTGCACTACCATTTCTGCACAACTCCAAGTACCCATGTTTGGGCCTTTGTTAAAAATTGTACACACGCAAACAAAGGGATCCGTCTTATTAGTTTTGAAGACCATACATTGGTCTATAAAGCTGTCATTTTATTTCTCTAGAAGATGCCCCCTCGTGATCACAAATTGGACCCAAACTTAGCCAAAAATCATTTATGCATGTAAAGTCTGTTTAATTAAAAATCTACGTGGGGTCACATCTATGGAATCAACCACCTTCCTAAAGTATTAAATATGTCATTTAAACCCTAAAACTTGAATTTAGATTATATAGGCCAACTCCTTAAAATTTTAGATCCACCACCATAGGGTTGATCTTAACCGTATAAATTATGGATATGACAATCTAACCGCATAAATGGTCTAAAATATGGTAGGGTCAAATTCTAGCGAGCGTGTACATGTTTCAAGCAACTTTAGAAGACGCTTCGATTCTTAAGGTGATGATTCCTCCCCTTGAGCTTTCCACCTTCATGTTAATTAAGTACTAGTTTTATTCATATATGATTGAAAATTTTTCTCTGTCTCATGATTACCTCTGCTGTTTGATTTTGCCATAAATCATATGTTTAATCTTGTTATATGTGATTTTCTTTATAACTGTGAATTATTTACGAATTTTGGGAATTGTCATTTTCATTCATCATGTTTGGAATATGAAAGTGGAATGTGAATTTGAATGGTTGCGATCACCTATATTTGATGAGACCTTAAACTGGTGGCCTTTGGAAGTGATTTATTGGAAAGATTCCTAATGGTGTCCTTAGATGGAATTGTTGGACGAGTATGGAAACATTTTTTATGACGTCCTTATATGGACTTGTTGGGCTGAATGTCCTATTGAGATGAGTTGTTGGGATTCCCGATGGACTTGATGAACCAATGGTCCTGTGAGATAAATTATTGATTATGTCCCTAGTTGGACTCGTGTGGAAATATTTTGGAGAATTATTGTGATGAAAGGCCACTAGTTGTAAGGGAATGTCATAATTGGTTTGGTTGTAAATTGGAATAATAATGGTTGGTTTAATCATGCATATCATGGCACAGACGGGACGTGTGGTGACGAGCCATATTACCGTCGGGTGGTCTGGTTGTTGAGAGCACGTACCCTCGAGGTATTTTCGCTGGCTCTAGACCACCATAGAGTGTGTCATTCACTGAGAGCACGTACCTTTGGTATTTTCGCTGGTGATGACCACTCGTGATATTGTGGGGCTGATGTGTGTCCTTAGTGACTTCCAGACTACTGGGTGAGGCCGATGTGTGTCCTTAGTGACTTCCGGATCACCAAGCGATGAATTTGCATTGTGGGGCTGATGTGCGTCCTTAGTGACTTCCAGACCACATTTTTCCAGCTGGATGTGCATCCCCAGGCTGAGGGACATGTGCATGCATTCGTGCATTTAAGAAAGATTGCATCATGGATGTTTTGTACTTTTTTTATTATTCTTGATTAATGTGTTAGTGTGTAATCTTGAGGGGACCTCACACTGAGCTGGCCACTCATGCTGTTAAATTTCAACCGTACAGTTGGTGCAGGTGATTTGAATAATGTACAGGTTATTCTGAAATGGAGCAGGATGCTCAGGTTATGCTGGTGTCATGGATCAAAGAGCCGTGTTTAATGGTTGCTGCTTTAAATTTTGTATATAATTGTAATTGTTTATTAGTGTATTCTGAATTAAATTTGAGATATTCGGTTTGTATAAGCCTTATGGGCAACACTCTGCGATATTTGTTGTATCTTTCCTATATGCATGGTTTGTTTTCTTCCGCGGTGAATACCCTTCTTGGAATGGCAGTTGAAAATGGATTGAAATGTGGGTTTCTTCATAGGCTAACGCCCGGGTTTTTGATACACGAGTCTAGAACTCGGGTCGAGAAAAATTCGGGGCGTTACAATACCAGGGTTTGTCAGGGATAGCTCCGGCTTCTTCTATTTGCAGGCAAAAGGCAGGTTCTTCTTGAACTTCAACTGTGAGCTCCCATTCTGAAGCTCCTTTCGGGATCTCGAGCATTGATGCAAGCGTGGCGAGAGTATCTGCAAACTGGTTCTTGGCTCTGGGCATGTATGAGAAGGTGATTTCCTTGAATTCTTCGATCAGATTGTCAAGATACACACGATATGGTATCAACTTCTCGTCTTTGGTCTTCCATTCGCCATTGGTCTGATTGATGATAAGCTGTGAGTCTCCAAACACTCGTAGCTTCTTGACGCCCAAGATTATGGCTTCCCTTAAGCCAGCGATGCATGCTTCATACTCTGCCATGTTGTTGGTGCACTCGAATGCTATGCGCCTCGAGATAGGAATAGGGACATCATCTGGAGAGTAGAGGATTGCTCCAATACCACTCCCTTTAGAATTTGCTGTGCCGTCGAAGAATAACGTCCACTCTCCTTTCTTCTTTTCTTCTTCTTCAATAAGCAAGAGATCTTCATCAGGGAAGAACGTCTTGAGCGGTTGATAATCCAGGAGTGAGTGAGCGGCAAGATGATCGGCGAGGGCCTGCCCCTTGATTGCCTTCTGAGTGACATAGGTGATCTCGAACTCAGACAAGAGTAGCTGCCATTTAGCTATTCTCCCAGTGAGTGCCGGTTTCTCGAACAGGTACTTGAGCGGATCCATGCGAGCGAGGAGGAGAATAGGGAATGCAATCATGTATTGACGGAGTCGCTGAGTTGCCCAGACTAGGGCGAGGCAAGTCTTCTCGATCGGGGAATACCTGGTCTCGTAGTCGGTGAACTTTCGGCTCAAATAGTATATTGCTTGTTCAATTCCCGGTCTCGTCGTGCTGGCCGAGGACATAGCCAATGGCTTCTGCTGCTACCAAGATGTATAACAATAGTGGTCGTCCGGGAGCGGGCGGCACTAGAACTGGAGGATTCATGAGATATTTCTTGATGCGATTGAAGGCGACTTGGCAATCATCATTCCATTCTTTTGGAACGTTTTTCCGAAGGAGCTTGAAAATGGGCTCACAAATAGGTGTGAGCTGTGCGATCACTACCAAAAAACGGGGCAAAGGCTACGGATTAGCTATCTCTTTTGCTAGGGATATAATCCTTAGCTATATTGCTAGGGATTTCATCCGCAGCAAAACCCTATCACACACTTAAGCTTCCAAGTTTCTTAAGGGACTCTATGGGGCCCACCGAAAGGTGTTTGCATGATCTTAATCCATTCATCCATTTTAAAATCGAAATTTAGAGTATTATAAAAAAAAAGAGGTAGATTGAGCCCCGAAGTGGACCACACCGTAGGAAATAGTGATATAAACTTCCTACCGTTGATCGTTGGTATGGTCCACGAGAATTGGATTTGCCTCAGTTTTGGTATGTGGCCCTAAAATGATCTGTCAAAATGGATGGACGGAGTGGATACGCCATATACATCACGGTGGGCCCCACGACCACAGTAATCAGCGGTGCGTCTCGCCCGCACTTATTTTTTTTTATTTTATTTGGGAAAGCTCCCGCCCGCGCCCTCTCCCTCCATCTCTCTCTCTCTCTCTTCCTCTCTCTCGCCCGTGCCCTCGCCCCTTTTTGGGGAAAACACTCCTCTCTCTCTCTCTCTCGCCCTCTCTCTCAATCTCGCTGCCCCACGACCCTCGATCTCTCTCAATCTCGCTGCCCCACGAGCCAGATTTGAGTGTCTTCCTCTCCAACGGCAGCTAATCTCGGTAACGGCACCCTTTCCGGCGAGGTTCGTACCATCTGACCGGCTCTTTCTCTACGCCGGCAAGCTTCCTTCCTGCACAGGTATGTCTTCTTCTTCTTTTTTTTTTTTTTGTTTTCTTCAGCCCCTGCAGACGGTAGCGGTCGGTGCTGTAAAAGATCTGTGGGCCCCATCAGCATTTCTGTGTGTTATCCCTTTTGCCCGGCCATTTTAGGGCATGAGCCCAAAAATGAGGGAGATCCAAATCTTTGGTGGACCACACCACAGGAAACAATGGTGATTGAACGCCTGCCATTTAAAACTTCCTAGGGCCCACTGTAATGTTTATTTGTCATCCAACCTGTTGATTAGGTTACACAGACCTGGATGAAGGGAAAACACAAATATCGGCTTGATCCAACAGTTTTGTGGCCCCCATGAAGTTTTTAATGGTGGGCGTTCTAACAGCCCTGTTTCCTGTGGTGTGGTCCACCCAAGATTTGGATCTGCCTGATTTTTGGGTCCATGCCCTAAAATGATCTGGACAAATGGATGGGGCGACGTGGATAAAATCCATACATCCTGGTGGGTCCCATGGCCCCAAAAATATTAATGATTTTTTTCATTTTATTTCTTCCGATAAAATCCATACATCATGGTGGGCCCACATCCTGATTTGACCATTTTTTGGGGCCTAAAATCTGATTGGACCGGATTTTATATTTTTTGGGCCCACATCCTGATCGGATCAGCATTTTTTGGAGCCCACATCTTGATTGGAACTTTTTTTCGGGGCCCCTCATATTGATTGGACCAGAATATATTTTTGGGGTCCACGTCCTTAAAAGAATGTTGTGTTTTTTGTTTGTTTTGGTCCTTGTCTTTTACCTTTTTAAATTGTTGATGGATGATGAGATTGAAAATGATTTTAGTGGTTAAGAGTGATAATGTGATGATAACAGGGTTGACCTGTTGTTTTTAGCTATGCTTTAATAGAAGTGGCCCACTTATGGTCATGCTGGACCTCTGCAATGGAAGGGGAAGGAGATGCATAATAAATTGGATTGCGCATGGCCCCATTGTCTTGGATTGATGTACATCATTGTGGGCCGTGTTGGATGGGTTAGATTCGATGTACATCATGGTGGCCTAGTTGGCCTTGGATGAGTACCAAATATGAGTAACATGAGTCACCACTACTTGGTGGGACTCTAGCCTATGACAAAAGCCACAAAGTAAAAGATTGGGGAGTTGTATGATACTTAGGGAGTGTATGACGCTTGATACACACATTTTAGAATTGTATGCGTGACATGCACTATATTGAAACATTTTAATTTTAAATTTTGTCTTAATATACCTTTGAGCTTACTAATAAAATGATGTGTTTGGAACATGGGTCAGGTGCTAGTTGAAGATGGACCCATTGGTTAATCGAGAGTGGATGACATTAAGTTTCCCGGACCCATATTTTATTTCTGGCATAAGAAGCTTTTTGAAGTTTGCTCAGGAACACCTTCCTGGTAGAGAAACCATTCTTTGTCCATGCACCAGTTGTAGATGTGCACGTTTACCAATGTGTTGCGACGATTTGGAAATACATCTAATGAAAAATGGATTCGACCCAACATATAGGGTTTGGAACGTGCATGGTGAGCATGCATCACCTAAGTATACTGAGCGTGCATCAAGTTCCCAACAATACCACAATGTCCCAAACTTAAATGAGGTTCACAATGCGGTCATCGAAGAACTCGGTGGTAATAACTTGGATGAAGTTATCCACGATGAGCCGAATGTGACCACTGAAACAGAAGGCGTCTCTAGAGATGATGAAACCAATGAGTTTGAAGCAAATCTACGGCACGCAATGACTGAGTTGTACCCTAGTTGCGAGGATTTCACCGTGTTAACTTTCATTATACAACTTTTCAAGTTAAAGGTGAACCATGGATGGAGCGAAAAAAGCTTTACAGAGCTCCTTCAACTACTCCAGAAGGTGTTACCCTCCGGTAACAAGGTCCCAATTAATACCTACCAAGCGAAAAAAATCATTACAAAGTTGGGTCTTGATTACGTGAAGATTCATGCTTGTCCAAATGATTGTATCTTGTATTGGAGAGAGCATGAGAAGAAGACCAGTTGTCCAAACTGTAAAACTTCTAGGTACAAGACAGAAATCGACAATGAGAGAAAACGATGTGAAGTACCTGCTAAGGTATTAAGATATTTTCCATTAACACCAAGGCTACAAAGAATGTTCAGTGTGCCATGGTTGGCGAAAGAGATGTCCTGGCACTCAACCAGGAAAAAGCAGCATGGAAAGATGGAGCATCCGGCTGACTCTATTGCATGGAGGATTCTTGATAACAAGTATACTGATTTTTCAGCTGAGCCTCGCAATGTTCGATTGGGTCTAGCCACGGATGGGTTTAACCCCTTTAGCACTTTAAGTACGTCATATAGTTCATGGCCTGTTATGTGTGTGACGTACAACCTTCCACCAAAGCTTTGTATGAAACCTCAATTTACTATACTGACATTGCTCATTGAGGGACCGCGACAACCAGGGAAGGACATTGACGTTTATTTACAGCCATTGATTGATGAACTGCAAGACTTGTGGAGGAAAGGGGCCACGACGTTCGATGCATATCATGGAAATAGATTCAACATGCGTGCCATTCTGCTCTGGACAATCCATGACTTTCCAGCATATGGTAATGTTTCTGGTTGTAGGACCAAGGGTAAGTATGGTTGTCCTATATGTGGTCCCAATACAGATTCCTTACGACTCCAGTACGGAAAGAAACATGTTTATATGGGTCATAGACGGTGGTTGCCACTATCAGACCCGGCTAGGGATGACACAAGTGCAGGAACGTTCAATAAGGTAAAG
The DNA here is from genome assembly GCA_003013855.2 of Liriodendron chinense. Taxonomy (NCBI): domain Eukaryota; kingdom Viridiplantae; phylum Streptophyta; class Magnoliopsida; order Magnoliales; family Magnoliaceae; genus Liriodendron; species Liriodendron chinense. The sequence goes on from PVNU02000710.1 coordinate 194,203, forward strand.
GATACAAGAGGGCAACCAATGCGTCTGACGGGGATTGAGGTCGAAAAACAGACTGCGAACCTAGTTGTGAAGTGGGGGAAGACTGGGAAGATGAATGTAAGGGGTCTAGGAGGACAAGAGCAAGCGGATGATGTTGAATCACCATGGTTCTTCAAGCGGTCCATATTATTTGGTTTGGAGTATTGGAAGGATATTCTGGTACGCCACAACCTTGATGTCATGCATGTTGAGAAAAATGTATGTGAAATCCTTCTCGCATTGATGTTGAACACGCCAGGCAAAACCAAGGATGATGCTAATGCACGTAGGGACCTGAAACGGTTGGGAATTAAGAAGCGTCTATGGCTGAAAAAGACAAATGGCAAGGTGATCCAAAAACGAAGTCTAATCTGCCTTCGAAAAGAAGAGAAAAAGCTTTTCATCCAAACTTTGCGTGAACTGCATGTTCCGGTTGGGTTTAGTGGGAATTGGAAGACCATCGTAACGCAAGATTGCATGGATTTAAAGGGAATGAAGTCTCATGCTTACCACGTGTTGATGCAACATCTGTTTCCAGTTCTCATCCAGCATGCATTCAAGGATAGGAAGGTCATTCGTTCTGTAATTACAAGCTTTTGTACCTTCTTCAATGCCTTGTGCTCGACAACCATAGATCTTCAAACGCTCCACACTCTCGAGAGGGGTATGGCTAGGACGTTATGTCAACTTGAGATGATATGCCCTCCATCAATATTTGTTGTGATGATGCATTTGCCGATCCACTTGGCTTACGAAGCTCGCATATGTGGTCCTGTCTACTACCGATGGATGTATCCATTCGAAAGGTATGGTATGAGTTTAGTATGAATAAATTGGTGAAACATCTAGAATTGCATTTATACATAATGTGTCATTATTTTTGTTAGGTTCATGAAGACATTCAAGGCCTATGTTCGCAACAAGACGCGACCCGAGGGTTGCATTGCAGAACAGTACATCCAGGAGGAGACAATTATATACTGTAACCAATATAAAGGAAAACAGAGAACAATCCTATTAGAAAAATTGGAAAAACGGTTTGATGGAGTCATTCCAAGACAACAGAAGTTGAAAGATATTGTTGATGATGGCTCTAATAGTGATGATGTTGGTCCAGTAGGTTCGAGTCAAAGTGTCATCTTAGCGGGTATCGAATATGAACAGGCTCGCATCTGGGTATTAAAGAGTCATCCTAGCTACGATGTATGGGAAGGGTATGCATGTACAGTTAGCTCATATGTATATATCTTCTTTACTTTACACAAATTTCGATTTAGTAATAGTATTGAATAATGCACAGGAAGCACAAAGATTTCTTGCAGCGACGATATAGGAGGACTAATAGGGTGCTTAGCGAGGATGAATTCATACCTTGGTTGAAGAGGCAGCCAGAGTTCAACGAATCAAATGACAAAGACTTTAAAGATATAGTGAGAGGATCTCTGGCTTTTGCTATGGAGTACAATAAGTATTGTGTTAATGGTTTCCTCTTTGTCACTAAGGACTATGAGGAGAATAAAATGACCCAAAATAGTGGGGTTATGACAGAGGGTATGACCACCTTCCGAGCTAGTGCTAAGGACAGGAACACAGTGGATGAAAATCAACCTTATTATGGAGTCCTCCGTAGAATTATCCAACTAGAGTACCGATCAGGATACAAGCCTGTCCTATTTAAGTGTGATTGGGTGAAGGTGACGCATCATGGTGTTTCTTTTGATGTCGATGCAAATCTGAGATTAGTAAACCTGTCTAGTCTTTATAGCTCAGACAAAGTGGGAGATGAGCCGTTCATTCTTGCGGAGCATGCCGTGCAGGTTTTTTACTCAAGAGATCTAAAAAATCCTGACTGGCACGTGGTCTTGGAGGTTCCAAAAAAGATTTTTGTCGAGGATGAGATTTGCCTTCTATCGGAACGATCGAAGGCTGTAACTGATGCCGATGCAGGACCTAATCTCACCTCATTAGCAATTGTTGATGAGTTGATATTCAATGAAATTGAAGACATAGATGTTGTTGTTGAAAAAGCAAAGAAAAGAAAGCGAACGAGGAGAATGTAACAAAGAAATAAATGATATTTGTAGTTTACATGTTTGTACTTTACAAAGAAATAAAGGAAATCTAAATAAGGTATGGAGAATAGAGTGAATTGTTTGTACTTTACATATTATGTAGATTGTTTCTTAACCCATAATGTTTTTTTCTATTGGCCATGAAATAGGCACATGGATTCACAACCAGAGGCATTGGGTACGCACTTGCTTGGTAATACGGATGCGAGCAGTGCCACAGGTAATAAATTTGTTCTCTTTAATTAGCTATATATGCTGATTTCATCTTTCTTATATATTGGTGGTAATCAAAGATATGTGTATATACCTATTATTCTTTTTATGCAGTTGTGCCATCTTCTTCTTCATCCAGAAAGAGAGGCCCTACAAGGGGTGCTTCTCTAGATGTGCAAGAAGATAGAAAAAAAGTTCTAAAGACAAACGAATTCGGGCAACCGAATGAGTTCTCTCCCAATCATAGAGACTTTGCAACACAAATCGGTGTCCTCACCCGTGCTCATATCCCGATCATATACCAGGACTTTCGCCAAGTGCCTCGTACAGATATTCAGACAGTCACAGATGCATTGTCACGACTTTATGAGTTTGAGGGTCAAAGTTGGGATGCGAGTCTTATATATGTAACACGCCGCATCAATGAAACATGGAGAAATTATAAAAAAAGGTTGACTGCAAAATATATTAAAAACAATGATATTGCGGTTGTGAGAGACAGTCCAGCCCCCCCCGGTGTCCCTATGGAGGATTGGAGGGTCTTTGTGGATCAACACAACACTGAGCAATTCAAGAATGCAAGTGCAAGGAATAAAGTCAATCGGGCCAAGCTAAAAGGACCTGCGTGTCTTGGGCGGTGCAGCATGGCTGTTACTCGCCATCAAATGGTAAGAATAAGTATCCCAATTTAAAATTAAATATTATTTTGAATTATTAGTCATCTAACTCTATGAATGATGCGTGTTTGAACAACATGTAATATGGCAAAGGCAATGGAGAGGAATCTTACATCTGATGCAGAGGTAGGTAGAGGTGATGTCTACTTAAGAGCCCATACGAGGAAGGACAAAGTTGTCCAGTTTCCTGATCTCGCTGTAAGTTCACCCCTCATATCACTTATCGTTGCCCTTCTGAAATGCCAATCTATAACTTTGAGTTGTTAAGCACCATTTGTTTTTTGTCACAGGAAAAGCTAAGCGAGCTTTATAGTACCAATCCTACTTCTAGGACGAGCGGCATTGATGATGCCCTCACACAGGTACTAACATAGTTAAAAAATTACTTGAGTTTCATACTAATTATGCATTTCCTAATAGCCTAATTTGTAATGTTTTATAGTTGGTTGGTCCTGACATTAGAGGGCGAATGAGGGGTCTAGGTTGCTCCGTAAGCAAGACTGGATTGAAGAAGTCAGCCCCTATCCGTTCAAAAGTGGAGACGGTGACAAAAGAAAAAGAGAGTCTATCGCAGGAGATAGTAGAGATAAAGAAAACATTGGCTGAATTTAAGGCATGGATGACTCTGCAGCAAGATAAGCAACAAGAGGCTCAGTTTGATAAAAACCCTACAACACCACCAACCGTTCGATCCGCTCAGGCATCATCGGTATGAAAGTTTAAATTTGATACTGTATTGAGTTTACAATTGTATTATAAACACTAATAATAACTATGTCATTTTATATGTGTACATGTAGCCGGATTTGATATATATCGGTAAGAGATGCGACTTGCTTGGTTGGGGAAAACGTGGTGTAGTTGCTCGTGGTCAAGTACACGAAGTTGATCCGAATGCAGTTGTCCATAACCATAAGTTGGAGGAAGGAGCTTTTGTTGTTATCCTGATTGAGATTATACAACCTAATGCTCCTTTGTGGATCGAAGATGGGTTCGCAACTACACTTGGAGAGGCCGGTCCGGGATCATTTGTGCAATGGGGGAAGGACTCTTTGATATTTCAGTAATTTGAATTAATTTTGTGCTCTAACAGTTTAAGTTACTTTTGAACTAATTTGGTACTCTATAGTTGAAGATGTTATTCGTATGCATGTTTTTTTCTATATATGTTTGTTTTTTTCTAATTTTGAACTAATTTGGTACTTTATAGTTTTAGGCTCCATTTGGTTTAAATCAAATGGAGCTTAAGCCCTTTTTTAACTCCGCCAATGCAAATCTCCTTGCATTGCCGGTCCCAAGCCCGGATAAAGGAGGAGGGAGAAGGAGCTATGTATGGGTATGGTTTCTATTCCTATGTTACTTTTTTATAGATTGCATGTAAGATAATATTTCTTCTTTCTACAGTTTTCATGATGATTTGTATTTTTGTTACAAGGTTTTTGGAGAATATATGTGTGTAGGATTGCTTCAATCAGTTCCAATATCAGTTTCCATACAAAAAGAGGTAAATTCTCATTACAAGTTTCAAAATACGATTTGTTATTATTTACTTCTATTTTGATTTTCTTCTATGTTACTTTGCCTATTTATAAATTAACTAGAACCTGCACCTCAATGAGTATTTGATGCCAAGTATTACAGGTAGAGTTTGATGCAAATGGAAAATGTCCCCAGATTGGTTGTTTGTGATCAGCATGGCTTCTTGGGTTTGCCCTGAGGATAGCTCAAATTTCAGGTTTGGATGAAATTTATGGCCACCGGTTGGGCCATCTTTGACCCTCAAATCAACGCTAGCTTCCAAGCCCATCATGATGAAATTTAAATCCCCACTGCTAGAAATTCCAAATCCAACGCTAGCTTCTTCATTTTCTTTGTAATTAGAGAGAGAGGAAATACAAAAGCTTACAGAAGCTATAAATGCCCATTAATATAGCAGAAACTGAGATGGGGAGTGGCTGGTTTTGGTGAAACATGATTCACAATGCCAATCCCAACTAGCCGGGATAACGCTCTGTTGAGTATAAATTTGTGATGGCATGGTACCCGCTTCATGATTCCCACTTCATGATTTTTCTATTTTACTGTTGCAGGTAATTTTAAAGCAGCGCTTGAACTACTTGAGAAGATGCAAGAAGTGGGAATTCAACCCAACAAGGCCTTTGTAAGATTGTCCCACTTTCTTTCCCCATCTTTTTCTTTCTTTTTTTCTTTTGGAACTTATATGTAAGAGGCGGTAGTCCAAAAATTCAAGCTTGGTTTATGTTTGATAATAAACTCTATAATTTTTTTTTAATTAATGATAACACTACTAGAGATTGATTAGAGAAATGTTAGTTGGATTTTTTCAGACATACTTCCATTTTTTTTTCTTTCTACGCAGCAAACTTGTATTTTATTTCATCAGATTTGGATCTATGATCAATAGTTTGGATCACAGGATATGGCTCCATAACCAGGGGATATATTCCAACCCATCCAACATATTGAGGAACAATGTGTGCAAAAATCCGCCAATTTCACTCATCTATTTGTCAAGGGTAGGCATTGTTTTTGCTATTTGTCAAGGGTAGGAATTGTTTCCTATGGTGTGGCCCACTTCGGATGAGAATACAGGAAATACCGAAATAGCGGAATGGAAATGCTTATCATCATTGAAACCTTCCAAGCCCATCATGATGTTCATATCCCATTCATAAGATGATTCCTACAAGTGATAGCAAGATGGTGAGAGCAGATGTCATGGCCTCACATAGCTTTGGGTCAAAGGTGCTCCCTGCAACAGGTGATACAAGGAAACTCAGGTCTGTGTTCAATGTGGGTGAATTTAGCTATCCATCGGTGTTCTGTGGGCTCCGCAATGATGTATGTGTTTAATTCACGCTGTTTATCTATTTTGCTAGCTTATTTTAAGGCATGAGCCCAAAAATGAGGTTGATCAACATCTTAGTGACCACACAACAGGAAATAGTGGTGATTTAATGCCCACCACTAAAAACCTCTTCAGGGCCACAAAAGGTTTGTATCAAGCTGACATTTTTGCTTTCCCTTCATCCAGGTTTTTGTGACCTAAACAACAGGTTGGATGGCAAATAAAAATTACAGTGGGCCCTAGGAAGTTCTTAATTGTGGACGTTCAATCACTGCTGCCTATGATTTGGATTTGCCTTTTTTTTTTTTTTGGATCATTCCCTAAAATAATGATCCAAAACGGATGGACAGCAGCAGCTAGCAGCAGCAGCAGCAGCAGATAGCAGCAGCAGCAGCAGCAGATAGCAGCAGCAGCAGATAGCAGCAGCAGCAGCAGATAGCAGCAGCAGCAGCAGCTAGAAGCAGCAGCAGCAGCAGCAGCAGCAGCAGCAGCAGCTAGCAGCAGCAGCAGCAGCAGCAGCTTGGGTGACAGGCATGCTAAGGTGACAGGCATGCTCCTAGAGATGGACCAGACTGAGGTGCTGCACCTGTTGGCGTCTCCGGAAGCTTTAAAGGCGAAGGTGGCAGCAGCAGCAGGTGGTGTATTTCTGTTAAACCATTCACTTCCCACCAGGTTACCCATTCAAGCCACCTAAGGTAAATCTCTAATATGCATATGACCACATCTGTTCATTGACATGGTCCATCCGAACCGTAGGACTAGACAGGGAGCTGAAACAACCAGAGAAATTGCACCTGTTGGATTATCCTAAGCAACCAACAGAGATCCTATAAAAGGAAGGTTAATCTATGTTAAAAGTATATCATGCCATCCTACCAACAGAGCGGGTTGAAAGTGAAAGAATGCGAGTTGTTGAGAAGGAACTTCAGTGATACTGGGTGCTTCGGCTTTGGTATTCGGGAGCACATTGATCTTGGAATCAAGTTGGTTCTTTTGTCATATGCATGTGTTTTTTTTTATTCTTTGTCCATTTGCTTATCATGGTTGTACCAGCATAGCATGAAAGGTCTGAGATCCAATCCATCCATCAGAATGACACCACTATATTGACGTCCTAGCCCAAGAATCAGGTTGACCCACTGGTCAGTTGGCGCACAGTCTGCAAAATAAATGGACAGCTTGGAAGGCTTCACTGAAGTTTTCAACCCATTCACCTGTCTTGCAATATTGGGGTCCACATGCTGATTGGACCAAATTTTATTTTTGGGAAAGCATGTGCAAGGTTGGGCCAACCTGATGGATGGATTAGATCTCACATGTATGTGGGTCTAATTCTGTCCAAATTTTGGACAGTGTGTGGGACTTATTTATGGCCACCGGTTGGGCCATCTTTGACCCTCAAATCAGCCTAGCTAGACCATGTTTTGGGCCCACAAAACTGTCTAAGTTGGGCCACGTTTTGAGCACACCAATCTGCCTGATTTGGACAACGAATTGCACTCAATTTTACTCATTTTGAACAGTGAGATTTGGTCTCAAAACTGTTGGAGTTTTTTGGTGTCTCACATCAACCGTGTGGCCTACATATATAGGCGTGGATTGTTCAAACATGTCCCGCATGTACAGAATCCTTCGAATGGATTGGTATCTGATGCATGGTTTGATTTTTATCTCAAGTCAGTCGTGTAAGTGCAATGGTTGCTGTGTATTTTATCTCGCCAAACAGGTCATTATATTGCTCGTGAATTGATTGTGAACTGTTTCTGTATTTTCTTAAATATCCATTTGCTTTAAATATCTCGAACATTTCCCAGGGGGATTGGATGAAACCATTCGGGCTGAAATTAGAGGCTTCTCATGAATCGGCGGCTGTGATCATGAATCATGTCAACCTGTTTGAGATCCTTATGGATGTGGTAAGCAATTTGATTTGTTGTGCATTCTCAGTATTATTTTCAATTGTCTATTTGGTATTTCTTTTGTTTATATAGGTCCTTCCACCTGTAAGGAGAGATGGATACAATGCGCTGCTTGCATTGTAGCGGTGTGAATTCGAATTTGAACGATTGAAATTGCAGCCTGCATTGTAGCGGTCAAATGAGTGATTAAAAAAGGGGAATTCAGCAGTGCAAATTTTGTAAGTGAAATCAAGTAGTTAAGCACATCTGATGAGTTTGATTTTCATGCTACACACCATTCATGTGTGCCATGATTTCTATGGCATGGATTGGATGACTGGTTACTCATGTTACATGTCGCAGAGATTCTTGCACAATCCATCTATAATATCATGGATTGGATGACTGTTTACATTCACAGTTCACCACCATTTCTTAATACTTGTGACCCATGCACAATACACGATATTCGTGCACATCAGTCCACACTTTGTGGTTCCATTGTGGAAGAAGCATAGCCTGAAAATTGAACCACTTGATCTGTCCTAACTGCCTGCCTAATCGGTGGCCATCAAATGGACAGCTAAAATTAATTGGTCAGCAGTCCCAAATTCATTTGGGTAAAATCAAATGGTTAAGAACATCCTACCAGTGTGATTTTTGGGCTATGCTCTATCTGCAACGGGGACCATAATTTGGTTGGCTGGATTGCAAAACAAGCATGCGATGTGCACAGAGGACGATTCATCACAATTTAGAAATGGTGGTGAATGCGACTGAGGTCACTATGCTCTATCCGCAACGGGGATCATAATTTAGATGGGCTGGATAAAACTCTTTGAACAGTTAAGTCATGTGAGGGACTATACTTATTGGGATTATATATGAGCTCTTAGGTATCTTCTGTTCAGAAAGAATGCAAAAGTGTTGGTGACTGCTGATGACAGGTGACTCGAATTTTTGGCATTCATGAGGAATTTGGTGATCGAGGATCCAATGTTAGGAAAGCTTGAAGGCATGAAAGATGTGATTGAGCAAGTGAATAGGCAATTCAAGGATCCTGTAAGATTTTGCTGCTTCAAAACGCTGTTTCTGTTAAACAGATATATTGATCATGTTTCTTTCATCCAAAATATCACCTTCTGCTACTTTATTTCTATTCTACCACTGCCATATATCGTTTTCAGCTTTTGGCTTACTCATATATATTCTATATTATCTTATCGTCTTTCTTTTCATTAGATTTGAAAAATTGGAGAGCTGCCTTGGAGAAACTGCCGAGGTATGATCGGATCAGAAAAGGGATATGGACTGGAATCGCAGGGGAGCATAAAGGAATTGATATTGACAAGCTTGGGTTTCAAGAGAAGAATCTGCATGAGGTGAGTATTTTGCTACATAAAACTCTTTCATTTTCTTTTTAAATTTTTTCACAAAAATCATGTAAATCTGACTGTCCAATTGTGTATGAAATTATGCAAATTCGACACTATGTTTTGTGAATAGATTTTGTACAAATATGGTTGTGCAATCATGGCCAAAATCTGTGTAAATCTGGCTGCATGATTGTGGGCAAAATCTGCGTTAATCTGGCCGTGTGATCATAGCCAAGATTTGTGCAAATCTGACCTCATTCTTGTGCACAAAAATGGTGCAAATCTGACCATGTGATTGTGCACAAAACATGTACATATCTGCAAATTTGTTTAGGTAAAGAGTCTATTTAAATTCGGCAACTGATTTGGGTATAAAATGTGTACAAATCGGACCATTGTTTAGTGTACAAAATCTGTTCAGACCTGCCCCTATAATTGTGCCCAAATTTTATGTAAATTTAACCATGAGATGGTGCCTGATATGGTGCAAATTTGATCGTGTGATCGTAGCCAGAAATGGTGCAAATCTAACCCTGTAATTGTGGTCAGAAATGGAGCAAATCTGACTGTATGATTGCAACTAGAAATGGTGCAAATCCAACCGTCTGGTGTACAAATCTGTGCAAATCTGACTACATTTGTGCACCAAATTTGTAAAAATCTGACTGTATCTTGTGCATCCAAGGTGTGTAAATCTGACCGTATAATTGTGCACCAAATCTATACAAATCTGACTAGACAGGCATGAATCTGAGCTGCCAACCGACAGTTCCCACCAAACAGATGCTCTTGACAAAAAATATGATCTCACTGATTAACTGAGCTACAGTTCATGAATGGATTAATGACCATCCTTATGTTTCTAAAATCATTGCCTATTTGTTGAGTGGATTTGTCTTGATTTTTAGGCAGGGCATCTACTAGGAGCTACCTGATGAAGAGGACTCACATCACTGCCTGGCTTTCATGTTCATCAACTGGTCTTTCCTTTGAACTCTCTCTCTCTCTCTCTCTCTCTCTCTCTCTCTCTCTCTCTCCCTTTCGCTGTCATAGATTAATTCACAGAAGAAAAGAAAAATAACCCAAATAACTCATATTTTAATTTTGAATCCGGATCCTCTGTTGGCTACCAAATAGGAAAAACTTGTTTAGACCCTTTTTATTGGTCCCCGTGATCACATAGGTCTGCAACCATGTCACATTTTCAGTGCAACCTGATCACATTGACGTCATGCAGTGGATGTGGACCAATGAAAAGGCTCCAAACAGGGTTTTCCTGTTTGGAGCCAATGGAGGATCCGGACTCATTTAATTTTAGACGAACACCTACAAGCATTTCCAAGCCCACAAGTGTGTGCAAAAAGCTCATGTGCATGCCACACATGTGCCGGCATGGCACGATAGGTCCAATATCTAATCCATCTATTACGATGGCACCACTATATTGGTGTTAGCGCAAGAGTAAGGTTGACCCACTGGTCAGTCAGGCCACAGTTTGCAAAATAAATGAGCAACCGTGAAAAACTTGGATGAAAACATGTAGAAGGTTGGACCTACCTGATGGATTGGATCTTGCATGTGTGACGTGTACATGAGCTGACTTCCCAAGGTTAGTTGCATGGTGACCTATATAATGTGGGGCCTGCTAGATGAGTGGTCTTGATTTTACATGCATTGGCTACACATCTTGATGGGACTTGATTCCTATCCCTTGAAATAGGACCAACATTGTTCACTCTAATTATTGACTGTTATAGGCAGTGTGGAGGAGTAGGTCTTGGTATCATGTGCTTCTGATAATCATAAATGGACTAGGTCTGCTTTTTGTTTTCCCAATGTTTTAGAACTCAAGACAGGACAGGATGGTCTGACTGGAACCACGCACCAAAATTCACCTGGCTCAACCTGCTGGGTCATTGTTTTCTTAAAGAAAAGAAAAATTCACCCGTCAAGGTTCAAAACCATGACTTGATCTACTCGCTAATCAAATTCCTATACTCTTGTGCTGGGGAGTGAATTCTTTCTATTTTCTTTTTTTAATGATTTTAAATTATAGAGACTATTTACTATCACAAAAATAGGGTGAATGGTGGGTTTTTTCTTTGGAGTAGTGCAGTAGAAGGGGTTTTATTGTCTATTTTCTGTTTTAAGATCTTGACGGATTTTGACGTTCTGAAAGGGTTTTTTTTCTACATATCGATATCAGAGATAACATAAGGACGTTGCGGCAAAAGCAAGCAGAAGAAATGATTGTAAGTTAAATGTATTTGTACAGAATGAGTAAGCGAATAGTATTAATCACCGTTTTGATTTTATGGACTCTCAGCTTAAAAAATTCGGTGGTAGCTACTGCTTTGCATTAAAGCTATTGAATTATCATAGAATGAGTTGAAGTTTGCTTGATTTTTTTTTTTCAATTTTGTAGGAAACTATTGACTACCACGTAGCATCACTAATTATGCAATTTGAATGAAATTCATATTTCATTAGCCTTGATGCCAAAAACTGAAAAGGAAAAAACTAAACAAATTCATGATTATCCACCAGGATGTACAATAAGGCGATCTCATATTATGAGTAGGCACTTGCCCTTTTGATCAGAAGTTTGAGCACCTATGTAGGTCTGGCGTATGCTTATCATTTGCAGGTATACTCTTTTAAGCCTTGGAGGCTTTTTTGTCTTTCCAATTATTTCCTTTGTATAAAGAGTTTCCTTATTTTATGCATTTGGTTCTGACGAATATAGTTGTGGTTAATGTAGCCTGTATGCATTTGGAACCTTTTACAGTCTCCAAATTATAATAGTATTGTTAGCATACATCTCTTCAGTGTTTAAACATCAAAGCTTTGTTAGTTTTGCATTCAGGGTTTGTGGTTAAAACCCAATGATCAAGTTTTGCACAAAGATGCTAACTTTGGCGCATGTCGATGAATGTCACCGATCAGAAAAATGAAATTTGATGTCGCTAACCTGCAATAGTAAGTCTCACTTGTATTAGAATTTATGAATTAACTTGTATATATTTGCAATACTAAGTCTTGCTTGTATGTTCATGGGTCATGAAAGTTGTGTTTGAATTTCTAAATGGATTGATCTATTAGGGCATGTACTAGCTTGTATGTTCATGGGTTTCGAAAGTTTTGTTTGAATTTCTAGATGGATTGTTCTATCAGGGCTTGTACCAGAAACGGCTAGATATGCCGCTGTTATTTTAAAAAAATGAAAGAAACTAGCTACGGATATAGTCCGCAGCCCTTACAAGTAGTCCGTGGCTTTATGTAGACAAATGGCTACGGATCGGATTTATATAACTACGGCCAATGTCCGTAGCCTAAATACTCTAGCTACGGACTATATCCGTAGCTATAGCTTAAAAGGCTATGGCTACAGCACCAATAGCTACGGACCGGATACGGTCCCGCTACGGATTATATCCGTAGCTATAGATGTATAGCTAAGGATATAATCCGTAGCCTTTGCCCCATTTTTTTTGTAGTGGATGAAGCGACTGATGTACTGAATTCTGCCGAGGAAGCCGCGAATTTCTTTCTCTGTTCTAGGAGGGGGCATCTCGATGATTGCTTTGGTTTTGGTCTCGTCGACCCTGATGCCATCCTCGCTCACCATAAAGCAGAGGAGCTTTCCTCCTATTGCACCGAAGACGCATTTCTGAGGATTGAGGCGGAGCTTGTACTTTTCTAATCTGTTGAATAACTTCTTCAGATCTTCAAAGTGTCCTTCGATTGTGCGAGATTTGACGATCATGTCGTCCACATATACTTCAAGCTCTTTGTTCATCATCTCATGGAATAATGCTGTCATTGCTCGCTGATATGTTGCTCCTGCGTTCTTCAGACCGAACGGCATTACCCTATAACAGAAGGTTCCCCAGGGAGTGATGAACGATGTCTTCTCACGATCTTCGACATCCATTTTGATTTGATTATAACCCGAGAACCCGTCCATGAATGAGAAGATCTTGTATCCAGCAGTGTTGTCGACCAGAGTGTCGATATGTGGCAAAGGGAAGTCATCTTTAGGACTGGCTTTGTTGAGATCTCGGAAGTCGATGCACATTCGAACCTTGCTGTCCTTCTTTGGTACTGGTACGATGTTGGCGAGCCATTCAGGGTAGTTGGAGACTACCAAGAATCCCGCGTTGTACTGCTTGATGACTTCATCTCGGACTTTCAGAGCCCATTCTGGCTTCATTCTTTGAAGTTTCTGCTTCACTGGCTTCATATCTGCCTTGGTTGGCAGATGGTGTACAACGAGATCTTCATCGAGCCCCGGCATGTCTTCATATGAGAACGCGAAGTTGGACAATCTTGGAGCTAGGAACTCTATCATTTTCTGTTTCATCTCAGGTGGCAACGATTTTCCAATGCGTACTTCCCTAGGGATTTCAGGCGTCCCCAAGTTTACTATCTCGAAATCATCGGCTACAACATTGGCTTTAGATTCAAACCTTTTGAGGAGATCCTCAAGTTCAGGAGCCGGATCATCATCTTCCTCATCCCGAGCTTCGTCCAGACCCATGAGCTCGAAGTCTAATTCGATGTCGAAATCATATGATTCGACTTCAAACTCATGCGACTCTTTAGACGAACTTGGCACACTATTGAATGCAGGAAAAGAAATGTTTTTTGGTTTTTGAGATTTTTCTGAAATGGAAATACTAGATGTTTTTGGCTTTTGAAAGTTTTTGATTTTTTTGGTTTTTTGAAATTCACGGGACTTTGAACAAGCGGGCATTGCAGACCATGATTGAGCCCAACTTGTTCCAAAGTTTCGGTCGCTGCTTAAACATGCATTTTTTTTGGGAGCCAGAGCCCTCAGATGGCTCTTTGGCTGATTCAAAAGTTAGGGGAACGGATGACCATTCAGGACCCCACACTTCCTCCCCTGAAGAGGTGGGGGTTGATGCTTTGGGCGAAGAATCATGGTCTGGCCCAATGACCATGACTTCTTGCTGGTCGGGTTCGAGATCTGAGTCGCAGTCAGTCCCTCCCAGATCACTTTCTTCGCATTGCAGTTCGTCTAGTTCCACAGCTAGACACAAGTTTGGAATCTGGACATCAGACCAATCTAGGGCTGGCCACTTCCCTTTCTTGGTCCAATGGATGGGCTGCTTCTGCCCCTGGCTAATGATTGATGAAGTTGACTTTGCAGAGATGGGCGAGTCGTGCCCCTTGCTGATTGGAGTGGGCAGGTTGTGCCCCTGGTTGATTGATGCTGACATGGGCAGGTTGTGCCCCTGGTTGGGAGCAGGTATCAGAATAACCTGGTCCTGAAGCTGCTGTATTTGACTTCCTTCTTCGTCTTCATCATTTCCTTCTTCTTCTGGAGGCTTAGATGGTTCGAGAATTTGATCCCATCGAATGGGGGGCCATGTGGCCCAAACTAGGCTCATCGGGAGGCCTTTGTGTAGTGCAGTCGGTTGATTCCCTCCTGGATCTTTGCAAGGTTCTCCTGGCTTGACGAACTGGATGGGTGAGCACCGAAATTTCTTCCTTCTTTTGTCCATGAAGACTGTCTTGTATCCGAGTCCCCATTTGCGTTGGTTATATACCAGCGGTACCTTTCTGGACTTGAAATGATTCTTCATTCGATATCTGAGACTCAGACGCTCTGCCGGTGAAAAGACACGGTCCACCCTTATCGGTTCTGGATTGGCGATAGAGTTCACAGTCTCGAATTCGAAACTGTGAAACGGGATGTCTTCTTCAGAGTGCTAGATATCGATGACCGGGATGTCTGGTTCAGTGGCAGCAGCATTGGAAGGAATAATGAGCTCCTTCTCTGCATGGATAGAGATCACTTGATTTCCATAGATGTACTTCACTCGTTGATGCAGGGTTGATGGCACAGCTCCAACCTTGTGCAGCCAAGGTCGTCCGAGCAGCATGTTGAAAGAGGCTGATATATCTAGGATTTGGAATGTGATGGTGGAGACTTTCGGACCTATCTGTACCTCTATGTCGACCTCCCCTTCCACTGATCGGCGGGTGTTGTCGAATGCTCTGACGCATATGGTGCTGGGTCGGAATGAAGAAGGACTGATTCCCAGGCGTTCTGCAGTCTTGAGTGGGCAGACGTTTAAGCTTGAGCCATTATCGATAAGGATCAGTGGGACGCAGAGGTCTTTGTATCGTAAGGCTATGTTGAGGGATCGCCCGTGATCTCGTCCTTCTGGTGGCAACTCATTATCTGTGAAGGTGATGGCGCGCGGAGCCAGGAGTTGTCCAATCATCAAAGCTATCATTTCTGGTGCCGTATCAGAGGAGACGTGAGCATCGTTCAAGGTCTTGGCAAACATTTCTCGATGTATGCGAGATGTGCAGAGTAGCTCCCATACTGAGATTTGAGCAGGGATTGACTTGAGCTGAGTTGCCACATCGTATGCGGCTTCATTTTTGTTGCCGAGGCCTGAGAGAGCGCCTTTGGGATCTCCTCTGTTTTGATTATCTCTTCGGATGCAACACCCATTGGGATTCATGTTCCCCACTTCCGCACATTCTGGATAGTGCCATGGAACCTCTTTGTAGTTTTCCTCCCTTTCGCCTTCTAGGACCACCGGTTCTTGCAACGGTGCTGGTGTGGGTACCAGATCTTCCTCGTATGGAGCTTTTGCCTTGAGAACTACATTGTTGCCTGTGCTGAAGGGGTAGTATCGAGGCTTGTCTTCATAGACCACATAAGGTCGTGGTCCTGGCTTGATTGTTCCTGGAGCAGGAGGTTCCCATGGAATGAATACTGGTCCCCTTGATATGGCAGGAGGTTTCTCTGTTCGTCCCAGCTGCTGTAGTGTGATTGACACGCCTCCGGGGTTTGCCCCTTGCAATACGACTGGCTCGACTGGAAGAGCCCCTTCCAATACAACGGGTTCTTGTTGCTGATGAGTATAATCCCTCAATTGTGGATTGGATTGTTCTTGAGTTGCCCCTTGTAAGATGACAGGTTCGTATGTGGGCTCGATGTATGATTGTGCTCCTTCCAGGACGACTGGTTCCCAGCTTGAATGGTTGTAAGGTGCCCCTTGAACAACTGGTATATCATATGGAGGTGCTCCTTCGAGTACTACTGGCTCAGAGATTGAAGGAAGAAAGGGACCTGCCCCTTGCAAGATTGGAGGGGGATTTGTCGGCCCATAGGTGTAGGCATGAATGGATTGGATGGGGGAGAAGAAGCGATCGAGATGGTCCCCTTCTTCTATACTATTGACTGCAGGGCCACGAGACGAACTGGGGTCCGTTGGATGCTGAGGCAGAGGATTCTGAAGGATGTTGGTGGAAGCTGCTGGAGAAGTTTCAGGGACTGAGATGACGATCTTGCGGTCATCAATCAGATCTTGTATGGCGTTCTTCAAAGTGAAGCATCGATCAGTGGCGTGGCCACGCCCTTGATGGTAGGCACAATACTCATTTTCTTGGTAATTCGGTGGCAGAGGATGAGGAGGGGGCCTAGGTGCCATTAGAGTAAGTAATTGCTTCTGCACCAGAGTAGCCATGACTTGACTGAGTGGTTGAGAGAGGGGAGTAAATTTCCTGGACTCCCTATAGTTTTGCCTATTTTGATATGAGTATTGACCGTTTCCTCTGAACTGCTGTTGTTGTCGAGGTGGTTGTTGCTGAGGATTCGGTTGTGGCTAATACCGCTGAGGCTGATGCTGAACTTGATTCTGCTGATACTGTTGACGTCCCTGTGGGGGAGCACGTTGATTTCCTTGAGCAGTGGTGTTGATGTTGTTTACCTCTGTTGGGCGGGGAGGAGAACCACTGCGGTTTCCATTCCCGTGCCCGATAGGTCTTCCTTCCACTCTGTTCCTCTTGACTGGAGTGGCTTGTTGAGGCCATGGGGAGATCATCCCGGCACGGATTCCTGCTTCGACTTGCTCTCCAGCACGGATCAACTGTGAGAAATTCGCATATGGATGCGAGATGAGATACCCGGATATGCCTGGATACGTTGAATGAACAATCATGGAGATTTGTTCTTCGTCGTCGATGGGTGTCCGCATTCTGGCTGCCATAGCTCGCCAACGTCCCACATAAGCTGATAGCGTTTCATCATTCCTTTGCCTGAGAGCCGCGAGGTCGGCTCTTCTGGGTGCCATATTGAGATTGTACGCGAATCTGTCGACGAAAGCTTGGGAAAGTTGTTCCCATGTCCTGATGCGGTGGCAGTCCAATGAAGTGTACCAATCTAGGGCATCGCCCTTCAGAGATTTTTGGAACAAGCGAATAAGGGCCCCTTCATTTCCTGAGATTGCACTCAGTTCTCCACAGAAGGCCTTAAGATGTGCTGTGGGACAACCGCTGCCGTCGTATCTTTTGAATTTTGGAACCTCAAAGTTTTGAGGTACTTGAGCATCTGGGAAAGGACACAAGTCTCTGAACTTGGTCGAAGGTAGATCGATTCCTTGCTGTCGCTGAAGCTGATTTTGTAAGATCTGGAACTGCTCCCGCAACTCGTCCAGTCCTGAATGATCTGTTCGAGCGACTGGTGCCTCTTGGAGTAAGGCACGTTCTTCTTCGGCATAGTGGTCGATGTCTTCGACCCTATGGGCTTGCTGAAAAGCAACCGCGGGTTGCTGAAATTGATTTGATGATTGAACTGGATTCTGATGAACTTGTGCTTGAAATGATGGTAACTGAACTGGAGACTGTACTGAAGGTTGAACTGGAACTTGCTGGAAATTGACTGGATTTTGCTGAATTGACGATTGCTGAAAATTAACTGGATTTTGCTGAATTGAAGATTGCTGGAAATTAACTGGAATCCCATCGGCGGGGATGTGGTGGAATTGAAAAGTGCTCCTGTTTTGCAGGAGGCTGAGATGCTGGGAAGTGACCCCCTTGTTGGGTATTCGCCACTGTCCGCTGATTGATGTGGGCTTGACACTGACCCCCATTGTGGGCATTCGCCAGTGCTGTCCCTGTTGCTGGAAATTGAATTGAAATCCCATCGGCGGGGATGTTCTGGAATTGAAAAGGTGTCCCATCGGCGGGGACATGCTGAGATCTACTGAGATTGTTGTTTGCAAGATTGACTGGAAGCTGACTGGATGTTCCTGCAACGGAAGTGCTCTGAGATGGCCTTGTCGTCGCAGGAAGATATTGAGAAGGATGCCCCATAGCGAAGGGCTGAGATGGCTGCTGTCGGTAGTCTTGGGCAGACTCCGATGGTTGTGCTTGATTCGAACTGGAGGCCGGCAGGACCCGGCATGGCTGCTGAGATTGCTGAACTGGGCCAACCTGATTGTTGGCTCCTGCGGTGGCTTGTGCTTGCATGAATTGCAAGAGCATTTCTTGCATTGCTCTCACTCCTTGTGCCAATTCTTGTATGATTGGCGTATTATCAATGGGCTGTTGCGCTGGAGGTTGCGCTTCGGTCATCTCAAGAGCGGGGAGGAGATGAGTTTCTTCTTCGCGGTCGGACATGGCTTGTTGAGCTCGAGTGCGGATTATGCTGCGGAAGGGAAGTTGTCTCCGCGTACGTTGAGCCCGAGGAGGCGCAATGATGAGGACTATACTCTACTCTTTTTGGGTTTTGGGATTTTCTTTTTTTTTTTTTTTGGTTTTGGGGTTTTCTATTTTTTTTGTTTGGGTTTGGGTAGAATGCTATGCAGATGAGATTGTATGAGGATTAGTGACTTTCAAGTACGGGAAGGATTCTGTTTTTCAAGTCGGATCACGACTAGTGGGACTAGCTCATCCCCAGCAGAGTCGCCATTCTGTGGACCCTCGCCGATTTTCCGCGCTCCCACACGACGACCTTCTCCCTTCCCCTTTCCTTTCGGAAAAGAAGGAGATGAGGATGCGTGAGTGCGAAATCGCCGTTTGTGCCACTGGCTTGCCTCGTTCTCGAGGGCTTCGTTTGGTTGTCGTGTTAAGCTGGATGTGTTTAAATGTGTTTATATAAGACCAGAGTCGCCACTAGCCAGTTACTTCGAATCTACAGTCGGCTAGACCCCGTAGAAACGTTAGAGAAGGGGATCCGAAGATTCCTTCCTCTAAAATGACTCCTTTAATTTGCGGCTAGAGATTCAAGGTAAGGGATCACGGTTACAGGGTGGGAAGAGGTTAAGCACCCCACACACTGCCCGTACCAAGGTACGGTCTCTACTTCACAGAATCGATCGGATACTTGAAAGTCTAGTTTAATCCTCGTATATTCCCATGGATGACATGATGCATGAATGCGGGTCTGAACAATAAGAGTTTCTGATGGGCAGGTTCCAACAACGGGCAAGCCCAGAGCGTACGCTCGAACTGACAGGTGCTTTATGCGAGATGATGCATGCTGTGTGCTTGAATATTCAAAGTGCTTATAGTGATATGTACGTGAATGCAGGTCTGAACAGTAAGAGTTTCTGATGGGCAGGTTCCAACAACGGGCAAGCCCAGAGCATACGCTCGAACTGACAGGTGCTTAATATAAAGACATATGCAGTGTGCTTGAATAATCAAGGTGTTTGCAATGAAGCAGGGGGGTTGGAAGAAAAGTAAATGTTGCACTTATGCTAGATGCAAATGAGATGATGCTGGAAAAAGAATAGCTGGATGGACGGAGGTGTCGCAAGGGTTGGCTTCGAGTGGCTGGATCAAGACTTGGATGGCTTGGGAGGCTTGGACCAGTGGTCAGGCTGGGCTGGACCAGGGCTAGGCTCTCCTCACTCGGGCTCTCCTTGGTGGAAAAATGGATTAAAGGGGATTCGAATCGCACTCGGGCTGAAGAGAGGGAAGTGGATTGTTGAAATGAGAAGGGGAGGGGGGTATTTATAGCAGTGGAGAGTGGCACTCTCGTAATTTTTTCCGGGCGGCCTGCCATGGGCCGCCCGTACGGCCTCTCCTCGGTTTCCAGCGAGTACGGTCGCTCCCTCGGGGCTGCTGTTGGACTCGCTGGTCGACTCAGTGAGTTGACTCAGCGGGTCGACTCGGTGATTTGACTCGACGGGTTGACTCGGTGTTTTGACTCGGTGTTTTGACTCGACGGGTTGACTCAGCGGGTTAACTCAGCGGGTTAACTGAGTGAGTTTGACTTTTTTTGGGATTTTTTGACTGGCTTTTTTTATGGGGGGTTTTTCAGGCTGATGTTTAAGACTGGGTTGACTGGGTTCAGGCTTGAACTGGGCTATGGAATGGGGCTTACAAGGGTGAGTTTGGCTGAGTTTGGACTTGGGATTTGGGGGTATGGTCCTCCATTCATCCAGCTATCTCTACCAACAGTGTAGCCGAAGGTGGGGTGTCTACAGTATCTTAAGGGAAATGCTCCAGTGCTCCTGTTGGCATTGAGGCACTTAGACGGTCTGATCTCGACTGTTCATTTGGTTAGACGTACGGTCCAATCCATTGATCACAACTGTTCATTTGGTACAGCACACATTTCTTGGGCTATCATGCAAGTATCATGATGATCTGATAAGTGTTAACCATTGACAGATGGCCTTTAATATGGATTTTGAAGACCGTTTACAGCAAGAAAGAAAGAAAAAAAAAAATCAATCCATCAATTTGTTGGGGCCCATCCATGTACGGTAAGAATGATAATTATAGGAAAAAAGCCAAATCAAAGATGGATTAGATCATCTGATCAAAGTGATTTTTGCGGTCCAGGCTTAGAGCATCAATGGATTATAGTGTCTAAGTGTCCCAATGGATTAGATCATCTGATCAAACTGATTTTCTTGTTATCTTATAAGTTGGCACCAGAAATGGTACATGTGTCACATTCTAGTTTAAATAAAACCGTCCAAATTTTTTGGCCCATTAGAGATAAGTGATCATAAAAAAATCATATTAGCCTAACAATCCTGATTCCTGATCCATTTAAGTCAAGTCTGACAACTTGGACAGCTTGACTTGATCTATTTTGATGCCCGGCCGGTGTATAAACTTTTCAGAGCCTATGTATCAACTATTACACTGTAGGAGTTTTGAAGTTGAACTGTTAACGTCGACTGGACTTAGGACACGGTTTTGTAGACCTGGAGACACTGAGGTTTTTTTTATTATGGGGTGTTGGTTGATAACTGGGCTGCATGTGAGGCTTGGTACACACGCACTTTGAAATGGTATATGTGCCATATATTTACTCAACTTAAGCCGTCTAAATTGTAAAACCTACTGTTGCCAACTTATAGTCTAACAATCGAATTGGTTGCACAATTTTATCTTCTGATTTGTCAACACTTGTACTGAAACATAACCATTTGATATTTTCATTTTCAAACCTTTCCAATAAATGTCCACTAATCTGATAGTTAGGTAATCATATAAGTGTGTTTTTAGGCCATGATACATCTATGCTATATATATTACACAATTTAGGACAGCTTAATTTGTATTTCTTAAACGTTAATCAGGCAATTCCTAAGTAATTTACCACTGCCTGCGATTCATCCTTCATTCTGCCAGAGTATCAATTTTTTTTCCTCTCTTGGATTTTGTCAAAACAGATGGTTATTATCTGTGTAGATGCCATTTAATTTTCACCTAAAGCAATTGTGGTGGGTCAATGAAAACCCTTAGTTACGAAATGGTTTCATTGGGTGATGCTAATCTTAAGGTCAATGAACTTTAGCCCGGAAGATGCTCAAGCTTACTTTTCATGAAAGAGACACCACTACTTCTTTAGATGCAGTCTTGATCCTTTGCGATCCACCACCTTATACACGGCTTGGTGAATTGACCCAGTCAATTTGGTGGGCCCATCCATGAAAGCCCTTATTTACAGAAGGGCTCCCACTGGATGATGCTGACCTTATGGTCAATGGACTTTGGTGCGAGTCCACATGTTGGATAGCTGCAATTGTGCCACTGATTCGATCGTTTTCTCTACAGTGGAAAATTCTAGAGAAGCCCCAATGTATAGGTTTCCTTAGATATGATCTGTCAATGGAAGGAAAGAAGTTGAGTCTTTCAATGTATAATAAAAAGAAATTAATAAAAAATAAGTCTTCAAGCTCTCAACTTGTGTGACACGCAATATTTATCAAGGATGACTTGTTACAAAGCAAATAATAGATTCATAGTTCCAACACAGGAAAGATTAACTTAATTCTTTGATATGTGTAAATTGAGAGCCATAACATGATCCACTAGAAACTACATTGTGAAATTTTTTTTCCCACATGTACCCACACATCCTACACATGTGCACGCACTCACACCACAATGTGTGCTTGAACTCATGGCCTCGTGTTGAAACTCTTGTGAGTCTACCACTGAGCGATAGGATCATCTTCAATCATAGCTCCACTACTTCTCATGCGCACTACATCTTCATTCGTCTTTGCCAATCCTAAAAACGTTGCACAGAATTTAAACTTCTCCACAGGACCCACCTTAGTGATCATGTCCGCTGAATTCATGCTATTGTGAATCTTCTCTAGAGTCACATCTCCTTCTTCAAGCACTTGTCAGATAAAATGATGATGGACATCAATGTGTTTAGTACGAAAGTGATAAAAAGAATTGTTAGCCAAATTTATAGCATTAGAGCTATCATAATTAACCGGCACGGCTTCCTGCTGAAGCCCCAACTGATTTATTATTCTCCTTAACCAAATAGCCTCCTTAAAAGCTTCTGTCACCACCATATACTCCGCTTCAGTAGTGGAAAGAGTCACCACCGACTGAAGCTTGGACATTCAATTAATTGTCTCACCCGCTAATACAAAACGAGTACTCTAAAGTCGATTTCCTACAACCCACACTACCTGTGTAATAAAAATCTACATACCTAACTAACTTGTTCTTAGAGTACATTTGGAATATCAAAACGTAGTCCTACGTACCACGGATATACTGAAGTAGCCATTTCACTGCCTCTCAATGTTGCTTGCCGGGGTTGGCCTTAAATCTACTCACAACATCAACTGCATATGAAATGTCAGGTCTTGTATAGACCATTGCATACACAAGATGCCCACTACACTCAAATAAGGCACGCGAGACATAACTTGCTTTTCTTCATCTGTCTTGGGACATTGCTCTAAAGAAAGCATGAAGCGAGCCGTATAGGAATGCTAATCAGCTTCGCCGTATCCATCGCAAACTTCACCAATACCTTCCTTAGGTATTCAGCCTGAGATAATCAAAGCCTTCTCCTTTTCCTATCTGTATGAATATTTATGCCGAGAACCCTTTCTACAGCCCCCAGATCTTTCATCTCAAATATATCTGAAAGCTGAGTCTTCAACACATCAATGTCAGACATACTATGACTAATACAATAAATATGTCATTGATATATAACACCAGAATGAAAAACTTCCCATCATTCAGTGTCTTGAAATAGACATAGTGATTATACTCGCTCTTGAAAAAGCCTTGACTCATCATGAAGGAATCAAATTTCCTGTACCACTGCCTAGGTGATTGTTTGAGGCCGTACAATGACATCTTCAACCTGCAAACATTGTTCTTTTCCCTTTGTAATGCATAACATTCTGGTTGCGTCATGTAAATCTGATCTTCCACTTCCCAATGCAGAAAGAGCAGTCTTTACATCAATCTGTTCCAACTTGAGGTCGTATTGGGCAGCCAGAGCCAATACGAACATGATGAATACTTTCTTTACAACTGGCGCAAAAATCTCGCTGAAGTCTACACCTTCATGTTGAGTATAACCCTTCGTCACCAATCTAATACTACACCTATCATGTTTCTTTCGAAAAATCCATTTACACCAAATCGCTTTTCGACCCATTGGAAGCTCAACTAGCTCCCATGTCTCGTTCTTATGTAGAGAATCTATCTCATCTTACATTGTTGTCTTTCACTTTTTGGTATCTACATCCTGTAGTGCCTCCTCAAAGTTAGATGAATCCCCCTCATCCGTAATGATGACGAATGCAATGTTGGATTCATCCCTATTCCTTACTGGTAACCTGTGATCTCTAGGTAAGTTTTTTCCCACAGGTAGGTGCTCCACCTAATCTTGTACATCTTCCTGTGTCTTGGTATCAGCCCATGTCTCATATCTGTCAACTACTTCTGATTTTTTTGGTTTCTTTGGCACATCCTTTCGGAACAAAGAATCCCCATCAAACCTGACATCACAACCAATGGTAATTTTTCATATGACAAGGTCATACAATCAGTAACCCTTCACTCCATTACCGTAGCCCACAGAGATCTCTTTTCTGGCCCTTTGTTCAAGCTTATGTCTCTCAACTGACAGTACATCAAAGTAAGCCTCACAACCAAATACCCATGGACATCAGTAGGTAGTTGAATGATCGCTCCACACTTCCTTTGGGATTTTACATTCAATTGTCATCGAAGGAGACCGATTTATAAGGTAACAAGCCGTGTTAATCGCTTTAGCCCATAACTCTTTGCCCAACCCAACATTACTCAACATGGATCGAGCTCTCTCCAAGAGAGTCCAATTCATCCACTCTGCCACACCATTATGCTCTAGTGTGTGGCGCACCGTGTTGTGCTTCACAATCCTTTCTTTCTTACAATACTTATTAAACTCCCTCGAAGTAAACTCTTCACTATTGTCGATTCTCAGCACTTTCAATTTTTGCCCTAATTGATTCTCCATTATAACCTTCCAATGCTTGGAAGTAGTGAAGACATTAGATTTATTTTTTAAAAAATAAACTAAAACCTTCTTGTTATAGTCATCGATAAATAATAAGAACCACAATGACCCCCAACAGAAACTATTGACAATGGCCCCCATACATCAGAATAAATATATTTAAGCACCCTTTTACATACATGTTTCCCTCCTTCGGGCATGCCATGTACATGCAGACGTGGAATTGGCTACAGTTGTTGCAGATCCACATAATGAATTAGTGCTCCCAATTAGCTTGTAAATATTGTCGTGCCTCTGTACCTTCATAATAACAGGGGCCCCTTTGAAATTTTGTAGAACTGATCAAAACTAGTGAACTTGCACCCCATCGCCTCGAGTGCACTAAGAGAAATTAGATTCTTCTTTAACTTGAGAATGTCCCTCACTTCCGTCAAGGTCCGTTTGATCCCATTGAACATCTTGATGTACACAATTCCAATCCTCACAACCTTATAGGAGTAGTCATTACCTAGAAATACTAGACTACCCTCATACTCCATGTAGAAAGTAAAGATGCTCCGATCCGGGCACATGCGATACAAAGCCCCAGAGTCCATGATCTATTCATCTCTTTGAGATCCTGTCTAAGACACCATCAAGACCTTGCACACATTATTACTGCCCTCAAAAGATTCAACGGTATTGGCTTCCCTTAAAGACTCTCTCGTCTTCTCTTTCTTTCTTTTAGGATTCTTACAATTCTTCTTCATGTTCCTTTCTTGGCCAAACGCCCAACACTTCAACTTGGCTTTGCCCTTGGCCTTGAATTTAGATCTAGAACGCGACGATCTTTCACCCCGTTCTGAATTTCTTTATTTCATAATCAGTGTATTAGAGGAAGACCCAAATTCACCACTCTTCTGTTTCATCACCTTCGACTGAAGGGCTGAGACGAGGGTCTCAACATTTATAATTTTCCTACCTGTGCATAACGAGTCTATGAGAAACTCATATGAATTATATAAGGAAGCGAGTTTAGCAGGATGTGGGCTTGATACTCATCCTTCTTATATTCTCCAATATCCAGGAACTTGTAAATCAACCGATTGAGCGTGTTGATGTGGTCATCTACATCAGTTCCCTCCGCCATCTTCAAGGTAGAAAGTTACATCATCAGATACATCCGGTTCTTTAAAGATTTCTTCGCGAACACGTTCTCTAGCTTGATCCATGTATCATCAGCAGTCTTCTCCCTCATGATGTGGCAGATGACGTCATCCGTTAAGTACAATTGTATAGAGGTTCTGGCCTTCTTGTTCATCTGGGTACACTCATCATCCTTCATAGATTATGGTCACTTCCCAAGGGTGTGCTCGACCCCTTACTAAATTAGGATGGCTTCCATCTTCACTTTCCATAATTCAAAATTATTTTTACCGGAGAACTTCTCTACGTCGAACTTCATCCTCGATGTCATGCGATCGTCCCAAATTCGAAACTGCTTCACTCAATAATAGCTCTAATACCACTTATTGGAAAACCTCGCAGAAGCATAGAGTATAATCAAAGGATCAACACATGATAAGCAAGCCAAGCCAAGCCAATCAATCACATAGAGAACACAATCCGTTTTATGTGGAAA
This sequence comes from Liriodendron chinense, assembly GCA_003013855.2. Taxonomy (NCBI): domain Eukaryota; kingdom Viridiplantae; phylum Streptophyta; class Magnoliopsida; order Magnoliales; family Magnoliaceae; genus Liriodendron; species Liriodendron chinense. The sequence goes on from PVNU02000710.1 coordinate 220,509, forward strand.
AACCCTTGCGGGAGAAAACCACTGCACAAAGCGATCACTATGAATATCAGAAGTACATGAGATGAACAACCAAAGAAGCAAAACCCAAGAGAAAACCCTAGTTCCCTCTCACCAAAACTCTCTCTCTCTCTCTCTCTCTCTCTCTCTCTCTCTCTCCAAACACGTTTAACAACGTATTGGATACCCTATTACCCGATTACACCCATATTTATAAGATAAAACCAGAAATAGAAACAATTAGCGCAAATCTGCGCAAAAACACCATCACAGTCGATCGCTGAGTCGGGCGCCCGAACTGGCCCAAAACCGTCTAGAGAGTTTTAGCCAAATTCTGAAATTTCATCGGTCGCCCAAGCCTTAGAGTTCAATCACCTCAAAATTGTCCAAAGACCAATCTACTTTTTCCAGGGCAGGTTTGGTGGCCCGATGACACAGGGAGGACGTGGTAGGTCGATCACCGTCTCCCAAACTGAGTGTTTCTCGAATCCACGAGAAGAAAAAAAAAAGAGGAAATAAATTCTGAATAATTGATTTATTGATAATTGAATTAATAAAAACGGAATTACAATGCATATAAATAGGAAACTAAACCCTAGGTAAAGTATCAGAATCCAACTCTAACTAAAACTCCTAGAAAACGCAACTTACTATAAATAGTAAACTTACTATTTATAGAAGTCGTTCAATCCTACTAGAACTCTTGGTTTTCGGCCAAAAATAGAAAGTTATCAAACGGCCTCAACCACGTTGTTCTACGAAATATTCTAAGCTCTTTTCATGTTGGACGCTAACTCTAAAACCCTACAGATGCAAAGTTATGATCGAAATAAAACTTACTATAAATAGTAAAACTGAAAATAAACTAGCCTAATGACCGTCGATACGGTCGAATCTCGCCATTCCGGCTTGGGCAACCCGACATAGCGGGTTGGTTGGCTAAAGTAGCTCGAGCTACCCCAAATTGATATATTATACGTCCCGTAACTCATTCCGGATTGTGAGATACGACCGATTTACGGTCCTGACGGCCCGGATCACTTATGACCCCGACCGGTCTTCTTTTGCTCCATCTGGGCCATGAAATAGTCAGCAACCCGTTCTGCATCAGTCTCCTCCACTTCGAAAGAACTCGACCCCGAGTTCTCGTCTAGCTTTGGTTAATGATATTCGTACAGATCTGCCACGTTGAAAGTCCTTGAAATCTCCATGTCATCCGGAAGATCAACAACGTAGGCATTGTCATTGATCTTACGAATGATCGGTACCGGTCCAATCTTCTTGTGTTTCAACTTGTTGTAGGTCCCGGTAGGAAATCGCTCTTTACGTAGGTGGACCATCACCTGATCACCTATTTCGAACACTTTGGCGCGTCGATGCTTGTCGGCCGCTTCTTTGTACTTTTCGTTCGAAGCCTGTAATTTGTTGCGCACGTCTGCATGTATGTCCATGATTCGGTCTGCCATATGTTCAGCTGTAACGCTCATGCCTGGAAGCTTGGGCAGGGGAACCAAATCGAGTGTGTGACGAGGCACGCACCCATAAACAATCTGAAACGGAGACTTTCCTGTCGATCGGTTTACCATGTTGTTGAACGCAAACTCTGCTTGAGCCAGGGCCATGTCCCACTGCTTCGGTTTGTCACCTGAAAGGCAACGGATGAGATTCCCCAATGTGCGGTTGACGACCTCAGTCTGCCCATCTGTTTGTGGATGATAAGCACTGCTGAAGTGAAGTCGTGTACTGAACCGATTCCACAAGGCTCGCCAAAAGTGGCTAACGAACTTGCTGTCCCGGTCTGAAGTGATTGTCTTAGGAATCCCATGTAGTCGCACAACCTCTCTGAAGAAAAGGTTCGCAACGTGTATCGCATCAAAGGTCTTCTTGCACGGAATGAAGTGTGCCATCTTGGAGAATCGGTCTACCACCACGAACACTGAGTCCATGCCGCGTTGTGTTCGTGGGAGCCCTAATATAAAATCCATAGATAAATCCTCCCAAGGGGCATCTGGCACGGGTAATAGCGTGTAAAGACCTGTATTTTGAGATTGTCCCTTAGCGGTTTGACAAATATGACATCGTTGTACCGCCCTGCCAACATCACGAGCCAGTTGCGGCCAGTAATACCGCTCTTCCACCATCGCTCGAGTCTTATCTCGTCCTAGATGACCGCCGAGGCCACCGCCATGCAGCTCGATAATAATTTTGTCCCGTAACGAACTCTGCGGGATGCAAAGTTGATTTCCTTTGAACAGGAAACCATCTTGAATTAGAAGGTCACTCGGGTGCCCCTCTTGGCACTTTTTCCATGCATCTGCAAAATCCTCGTCCTCGGCATAAAGTTCCTTGAGACAGTCGAATCCGATCACCTCACTGCTCACTGTAATAAGAAGGGATGCACGTCGGCTTAGTGCATCTGCCACCTTGTTTTGCTGCCCTGATTTGTGTTTCAGAACGAACGTGAATTCCTGTAAAAATGAAATCCATCTAGCATGCATAGGATTCACATTAGTCTGAGTATTGATAAATTTTAAGGCCTGATGATCAGTGTACAGTATAAATTCCCTTTGAATAAGATAATGGCGCCAATGGCGCAGTGCCTGAACCACTGCATATAATTCAAGTTCATAGGTCGACCACTTCTGTCGTGCGTCGCTGAGTTTCTCACTGTAAAAGGCAACCGGCCTGTCCTCCTGAGAAAGGACTCCCCCAATGCCGACAATAGATGCGTCGCATTCTACCTCAAATAGCTTATCGAAATTAGGGAGTACTAGGACCGGGGTAGTGGACAGCCGACGTTTAATTTCTGCAAAGCTCTTCTCAGCCCTTCGGTCCATTGAAACGAACCCTTCTTCATACAATCGGTAATCGGCGCGACGATACTGCTGAAGTTCCGCACAAATCGACGATAGAAGGTCGCCAACCCATGAAAACTTCGTACCTCATGAATGTTTGTCGGGGTCGGCCAATCCCGAATAGCTCGAACTTTCTCTTCGTCCACTCGGATACCCGTGAACGACACAATGAACCCCAGAAACAATAATTGATCAGTTAAGAAGCTACACTTTTTCAGATTTAAGTATAGCTTGTTGTCGGCCAACACTTGTAGCACTTTTCTGATGTGGGTCATGTGCTCCGTTTCATCCTGACTGTATATTAGAATGTCGTCAAAGTAAACGACAACGAAACGGCCAATGAACGGCTTCAACACTTGGTTTATTAAGCGCATGAAGGTGCTTGGTGCGTTGGTCAAACCGAAGGGCATAACCAGCCACTCATATAGCCCTTCCTTGGTCTTGAAGGCCGTTTTCCACTCGTCACCTGGCCTAATACGGATTTGATGGTATCCACTCCGTAAGTCCAGTTTCGAGAACACCTTGGAGCCCTCGAGCATGTCCAGCATGTCATCCAACCGCGGTATTGGAAATCGATATTTAACTGTTATTTTATTGATTGCGTGGCTATCGATGCACATACACCATGTTCCGTCCTTCTTTAGGGTAAGGAGTGCCGGAACGGCACACGAGCTCATGCTCTCTTTAATAAGACCCTTACGGATCAGTTCCTCCACCTGTCCCTGTAGAATTTCACACTCTTTCGGACTCATCCGATAGTGCGGTCGGTTGGGTAGACTGGACCCTGGGATAAGGTCGATGTGATGTTGTATGTCTCGCATGGGAGGCAACTCATCAGGTAACTCTCCAGGCCAAGTACTTCGAAATTCTTCTAGCAGCGGTTTAAGGCGTTGAGGAATATTAGAGGATCCTAGCTCCTCGCCCTTTACCATAACGGCATAAATCTCGCCCGTTTCCTTTGATTCCTTAACAAACTCGCGAATGGTAAGGAGAGAGTTCCCCTCCACTTTAGAAGCTTCAGGGTGTTTGTCTGGTGTCATAGGGGCCAAAATAATTTTTCGACCATCCTTGGTGAACATGTATATGTTTTCCCGTCCACTGTGGGTCACATCTCGATCCGATTGCCATGGCCGCCCAAGTAACATGTAGCAGGCTTCCATGTTAACCACATCACAGAGGACCTCGTCCTTATAGCTTTTACTAATGAAAAATGAGATAATGCATTGATGAGTTACCTTGGTTTTGTTCACCTTCTTGATCCAACCGATAGAGTAAGGGGTAGGGTGCTTCGTCATAGGCAGATGTAACTTATCCACCATAATTCTCGATACAATATTTTCGCTACTCCCACTGTCTATGATCACGTCACAGATCTTGCCCTGCACGGTGCACTTTGTGCGAAAAATATTGTGTCGTTGTGGGTGCACTTCCTTCCTGGGAGCATAAAGTAGTTGTCTTACTACTAGCGATTCCCCATGATCTTCAGTCAGCCAATCGACATCTTCTGTGTCCCCCTCTTCGGCCTGTTCCAATTCAGGGTTGTCTTCTGTTGACTCACCTTCCACGCCGCCTTCATTCGTAGTTAAGTGCGCTGCAGGGCGTTGAGGGCAAGCGTTCGACCAGTGACCTGGTTGGCCACAACGGAGACAATGGTCTGGTCTTGGCCGACCATATGGGTTGGGGATCCCGCTGGAACCCGCTGTAGTGGGAGCTGTACGTTGAGGTCTTGAGGAACCACTTCCCCAGTCCCTGTTTGTGACCGTAGGAGGTTGAGGACGCCCTCCTATAGGCTCCTTGCCTTTGGCCAACGTTGTATCTTGAGTGGGTCCGGTGTTGGGATTTCGTGTTGCCGGATAGGGTCGAGCAGGGGGCCGTGACAACTGTGTTTCTGCTCGAGGGGCCAATTGGTTGGCCTCACTCAACGTCCAGACTGGATGCATCTGGACTCGATCCTGGATTGCAAATCGCAACCCACCAATGAATCGTGATACTTGTTGTGCCTCTGATTCCGATAAATTATTCCGCGTAGCCAATCATTGGAATTCTTCAAGATATTCGGAAACGGTTTGATTTCCCTGACGACAATTTTGATATTGTTGGAACAAAATTTGTTCATAGTCGCTAGGGAGGAATCGAGCTCTCAGAAGCTGTCTCATCCGAGGCCATGTTCGGATGGGTGTCTTATTCTGACGGGTGCGGGAAACCTGTAGGTTTTCCCACCATGCTGAAGCACTGGATTTAAACTTATATGCGACGAGTTTTACCTTCTTGTCGTCCGGCACTTCCATATAGTCGAAGTATCGCTCAACCTCTACCAGCCAGTCGAGGAACTCTTCTATTCGAAGTAGGCCATTAAAGCTGGGAAGATCAGCTTTGCCCCGATAATCTCGTTCTGCTTGTTCCACACGCTCATTCCCTAGCGCAGGTCGTCGTACAAATATGTCTTCGACCTCGTCATCGCTTGGTTCTGAATCGTCTGGTGTAACCCTACGGTTATCCACCTGGGGTGTTCTATGGACAACAGGATTGTCCCGTATAACAACTGTTGGTGGTTGTTGGTCGCCTTGGGCTCGAAGAGGAGCTAACGATGCTACAATCTGGTCGAGGGTCGCCTGTATACCTTGCAGGATCAACCGGTTCTCCCGTCGTGCTGCTTCGAATGCTGCCTTAAAGACTGTCGCCGTTAGATAGTCCTTTGGAGCACCGTCCTTAGGATGAGGATCCAACCCTTCATTAGAGGTCATCGTCCTGAGGAAGAAACCTCGCTCTGATACCAATGACGCAGGGAGGACGTGGTAGGTCGATCACCGTCTCCCCAACCGAGTGTTTCTCGAATCCACGAGAAGAAAAAAAAAAAAAGGAAATAAATTCCGAATAATTGATTTATTGATAATTGAATTAATAAAAACGGAATTACAATGCATATAAATAGGAAACTAAACCCTAGGTAAAGTATCAGAATCCAACTCCAACTAAAACTCCTAGAAAACGCAACTTACTATAAATAGTAAACTTACTATTTATAGAAGTCGTTCAATCCTACTAGAACTCTTGGTTTTTGGCCAAAAATAGAAAGTTATCAAGCGGCCTCAACCACGTTATTCTACGAAATATTCTAAGCTCTTTTCATGTTGGACGCTAACTCTAAAACCCTACAAATGCAAAGTTATGATCGAAATAAAACTTACTATAAATAGTAAAACTGAAAATAAACTAGCCTAATGACCGTCGATACGGTCGAATCTCGCCATTCCGGCTTGGGCAACCCGGCGTAGCGAGGTTGGTTGGCTAAAGTAGCTCGAGCTACCCCAAATTGATATATTATACGTCCCGTAACTCATTCCGGATTGTGAGATACGATCGATTTACGGTCCTGACGGCCCGGATCACTTATGACCCCGACCGGTCTTCTTTTGCTCCATCTGGGCCATGAAATAGTCAGCAACCCGTTCTACATCACCTGACCACCTAGTCGGTCGCCTAAACCCCTTAACATGTGACAGATTCAAGGCTCCTCCAACAAATTATACCCTCTGAGTATTAAAGTTGAACTGTTATCGTGGACTTTTTATTTTTTTGTTTTGGATACAAATGCACCATATTACATGCCTTCTTCTCATCAACAAGGCATTATACCCTCGTGGACTTGACTCAATGACGCAGTTTTGTAGACCTGGAGGCAATGGAAGATACTCGATCAGTAACTCAGGCTTGATACACAGGCACTTCCAAATGGTACATGTGTCATACATGTACTCAACTTAAGCCGGCTAAATTGTGGAACTTACTGTTGCCATCTTATGGTCTAACAATCGGATTGGCTGTACAGTTTTATCCTCTGATTTGTGGACACTTGTATTCAAATATGAGCATTTGATATTTTCATTTTGAACCCACCAATAAATGTCCACTAATCTGATAGATAATCATATAAGTGATCATATAATTATTCTTTCTAGTTCATGATGCATCTATAGTACAATACACAATTTAGACAGCCTAATTTTTAAGTAATTTACAAATGCATGCAAATCATCCTTCACACTTTATGAGAGTATCAAAATGATTCTCCTTATTATCTCGTAAAAAAAGTTGGTTACATGCAGTTTGTGTGGATGCCATTGGCTGCCTAATATGTCCGGTGGTTCAACGAAAACCCTTTGTTACGAAGTGACTCCCACTGGATGATGCTAACGTTAAGGTCAATGGCCTTTGGTAGAAGCCCGTTGGACGGAAGATGCCCAAGTTCATATTTCTAAAGAGACGGCCACCACTGGTTTAGGCGCGGTCTTGAGCCTTTGCCATTTGCCACCTTACACACGGCTTGGTGAATTGACATAGTCGATTTGGCGGGTCATCTATGAAAGCCCTTAATTACATAAGAGTTCCCACTGGATGATGCTGACCTTATGGTCAATGGACTTTGATGGAAATTCACACGTTAGATACCTGCAATTACATCAGTGATTCATTTTATCTACACTGGCAAATTCTAGAGAAGCCCAAATTTATGAGTGGCTATAGTTCAGCTAGGATCGGTCTATAACAGGAAATTAAGAAGTTGGGTTATAAATAAAAGAAATAAATAAAAAATAAGTTTTCAAGTACATAATTTGCACAGCACATAATAGTACTTATAAATAACGGTGCCAACCTACTTATACAAGTTATTACAAAGCAAATAATAGATTCATATTTCAAAAGGAGAAAACTTTACTCTATATGGTACATATGCCATACATGCATGTACAGTTTGTGTGGATGCCATTGGCTGCCTAATATGTCCGGTGGGTCAATGAAAACCCTTTGTCACGAAATGACTCCCACTGGATGATGCTAATCTTATGGTCAATGGAAGCCGGTTGGACGGAACATGCTAAGTTGGTGTTTCAACAGAGACTGCCACTACTTGTCTAGACGCGGTCTTGATCGTTTAATGTTTGCCACCTTATACACGGCTTGGTGAATTGACATAGTAAATTTGGCGGGTCATCCATGAAAGCCCTTAGTTGCATTAGGGTTCCCACTGGATGATGCTGACCTTATGGTCAACCGACTTTGATGAAAGTTCACATGTTAGATACCTGCAATTACATCATTGATTCATTTTATCTACACTGGCAAATTCTAGAGAAGCCCAAATTTATGAGTGGCTATAGTTCAGCTAGGATCGATCTATAGCAGGAAATTAAGAAGTTGGGTCTTTTAATGTATAAATAAAAAATAAGTTTTCAAGTACATAATTTGCACAGCCCATAATAGTACTTACCAAATAATGGTGCCAACCTACTTAGACAAGTTATTACAAAGCAAATAATAGATTCATATTTCAAAAGGAGAAAACTTTACTCTATATGGTACATATGCCATACATGCATGTACAGTTTGTGTGGATGCCATTGGCTGCCTAATATGTCCGGTGGGTCAATGAAAACCCTTTGTTACGAAATGACTCCTGCTGGATGAATCTTATGGTCAATGGACTTTGATGGAAGCCCGTTGGACGGAACATGCTAAGTTCGTGTTTCAAGAGAGACTGCCACTATTTGTCTAGACGCGGTCTTGATCCTTTAATGTTTGCTACCTTATGCACGGCTTGGTGAATTGACGTAGTCAACTTGGCAGGTCATCCATGAAAGCCCTTAGTTGCATAAGGGTTCCCACTGGATGAAGCTGACCTTATGGTCAACCGACTTTGATGAAAGTTCACATGTTAGATACCTGCAATTACATCAGTGATTCATTTTATCTACACTGGCAAATTCTAGAGAAGCCTAAATTTATGAGTGGCTATAGTACAGCTATAATCTATCTATAGCATGAATGAAATTGGGTATTTTAACGTGTAAATAAAAGCAATATATTAATAAAAAATAAGTTTTCAAGTACATATCTTGGGTAGCACATAGTATTTATCAAATAACGGTGCCAACCTAGTTAGATAAGTTATTACAAAGCAAACAATAGTTTAATTTTCCAAAAGGAGAAAACTTTATTATATGATATATCTAAGTTGAGAATCATAACTTGATTTGTAGGAAATTACATTGTGGAATCTGTAATCCGTTCATACATGAATACTAGGGCAAAAGAACAGTGCAGGTTCATTATCGGCCGTTAAAAATATGGTAGCAGTTAAAAACAGGGAAACACCGGAAATATTGATGGACATAATGGAAATAACGCATCATGGTGGCCCATAAAGCACAGGGTTACTGGCCTGTCCGTTTTGGAAGCGGATTGTGTCCTACCCTTACCTTGATGTATCTGTTTATCCATGCCGTCCATTCATTTTCTCATATCATTTTAAGGTATGAGGCAGATCCAATGGTCAAGTGGACCACACCAAATTGGGTTGCATTAAATGCACAAAGCATTAAATGCAAGACTCACATCTGGTGTGGTCTACTAGAGCGTTTGGATCTGCCTCATTTTTGGGCTCATACATTAAAATGATATGAGAAAATTTAGGGAGTGGATAAACAGATACATCTCAGTGGCCCCATACATCTCAGTGGCCCCACAAGAGCCCCTGGTAACCCGAATTATTACGCAATCCGCTTCTGTCAGTTTTCCACGTAGTTTTTAAAAGGCAAAGCTTTTTTGCCTTGAACTAAGGGCTCATTTGGCATCTCTACTCTAATTCAATAAGAGCTACTTCAATAAGTCCTTTTTGTTCTGGCTTTATTTTAAGTAAGCTCGTTTGATCAAATCTAAAAAAAAAAAAAAAAATAATAATAATAATAAAAACTCTTATTTTAAATAAGCATGTTTCATAAAACTTTCAAATAAGAGTTTTTTTTTAAGGGTAGTTGATGTCATTTTTAAAGATTACAAGAACTTTAATATAAGAGCAATCCAAATGGTTGTTTTGGTGGACCTTCCATCATGTGGGGCCTAACATCATTCCTAATTGTTCTTTATGTGGGCCCCTCAATGTCCACTACCCATCACCCATCACGTGGACTCCACATTTGATGTGTCCATAGTGTGGGCCCTACCTTTGAACTGGATTGTCCATCTTGTGGGGCCCACTTTTGATATCCACCATTCATCATGTGGGGTGGACCTTCTATGTGGATCATCCATCATACGGCCCACTTTGGATATGGGTCATCCATTATGAGAGACCTTGGATGTGGACCATCCATCAGGTGGGGCCCACTTGATGTAAACCGTCCATTATGAGGGGCCACACTTTTATGTGGGTCATCCATCATGTGAAGCCCACTTCGTCCATTATGTGAGCCCACCTTGATGTGGACCATTCATTGTGTAAGGCCCCACCTTCATTATGTGCTATTTATCATGTGGGCCCATCTTTGATATCAATTGACCATCATGTGGGCGCACCTTCAATGGCCATCATCCATCATGTGGGTCCCACCTTTGACGTGGATTGTCCATCAAATGGGACCCACTTGAAGTGCATGTTCCATCATGTTGGGCCACACTTTGATGCGGGTTATCTATCATGTGGGGCCCACCTTTGATGTAAACCTTTCATTACGTGGGCCTACCTTGAAGTGGGGCCCCGCTTTAATATGACTCATTTATCATGAGGGGCCCATCTTTAATGTCCACCATCCATCATGTTGCTCCACCTTTGTTGTGGACCACTATCATGTGGGGCCCACTTGATGTGGATAGTCCATCATGTGGGACCCACCATTGATGTCCACCATCCATCATGTAGATCCCACCTTGGCTGTGGACTGTCCATCATGTGGGGCCCAACCTTTAAAATGGGTCATTCATCAGGTACGTCCACCTTTAATGTCAACCTTCCATCATGTGGTCTCACATTCAATGTCCACCATCCATCAAGTGGGTCCTACCTTTGATATGTGGAACATCCATCATGTGGGTCCCATATTTGTTGTGGATTATCTTTCATCTGGGGCCCACTTGATGTGCATAGTCCATCATGTGGGACCCACCTTTGATGTCCACCATCCATCAAGTAGGTCCCACCTTTGTTATGGACCGCCCATCATGTGGGGCGCTTAATCTTCAATATGGGTCATTCATCATGTGGGCCCACCTTTAATGTCAATCTTCCATCATGTGATCCAACATTCAATGTCCACCATCCATCGTGTGGGTCCCACCTTTGATGTGGATCGTTCATCATGCGGGGTCACACTTTGTGTTGAAATATTTTGTTTTAAAATATTTTGAAAAAGTTGAAAAATGATTTTTTGGTTTTGTCCCATATCAGATGGGAGAAAGAATTTTTTCTTCTTTATAAGTAGGGTGTTGTGCACCTAACTTATTTATGGTGGGAGAGAAGAGAATGGTGGCTTGCGTGTTCCAGTGTGAAACATTGGAACATCGGGCACGGGCACGGGCACGGTCTGGGTCTCGGACTCAGACTCAGACTCAGATTCGGACTCGAACTCGGACTCGGACTCAGTCTCGGGCACCGGCTCAAGCTAGGTGTGAGGGCGTAGGCATGTGAGGCATGTGAAGCAGTGTGGCTGTAGAGGCGCTAGTGGCACACTTGGCATTTCGCATGTGCGCATCGTGTCGCAGATTGGTCACGACCTTACGGACCGGAGCAAGACTAGTGCGAGTCGCGATGCGACAGAAGCTAGGTAGTAGGTCAGGTGGCTAGGCTTGGAACAGAGGAGGTCCTGTGGGTGAGAAGTCTGACAGAGAGACCTTTCTGCTTTTTATAGAGAGCTACAGGGCTATTTAGAGGGAACTGTGTAACTGCTCATGCAGTAACGGTCCATCCCATGCAGTAACAGCTGCATGTGGCTAGTCCAACGGTTAGAAACTGCTAGCCATTGAGTCTAAACAGCCAGCATGCAAGTGTGTAACTCCCACATGCACAACAGTAAAAAATTGAAGAAAACGGCTAGTTTCTCACAACAGCCAGAAAACGGCTAGTGTCATTATGGCTCTGGACCAAAACTACTAGCCACCATTGCCTATATAAATCGGACAGGTCTAGTTCATTTCATTACAACAAATATTGCAGTCACAACCATCTCTACTAAACCAGCACCCATCTGAGTTTATTAGCCTCTAGGTTTGGTTGATTCAAACCAAGCCACTTAGACCAGCGTAGTGGTCTACTGCTGCAAGAAGAAGACCGCTATTTCTTTTTTCTCTTTTTCTTTTCATCATCTGCCAGATAATGTTACTGAGTTCCATAGTGGTTCATTCGTTTCTTACTGAACACAGAACCACATAAGGCTTGTCATATCCTGGAAGCAATTCGCCTTACAACCTATCAGTAGACTCAAAGTAATTTGAGTAGGGGGCGAATTATGCTTTAAGGATAGCGTGTTTTTCACGTGCTTCAGCCTGTCCTTATTTTTGATTTTTTTCAATTAATTTATTTTCTGAGATCAGAAATTCACAACACTTTGAAGGAGGCCATCCATCATGTGGGGCTCACCTTTGGTGTGACCGTGCATTATGTAGGCCCACCTTTGATATGGGTCATTCATCATGTGGGGCCCGCCTTCACTATGGGCCGTTCATCATGTGGGTCTTTCTTGAAGAAATTGTAAAGAGAAGAGAAAAGGGAAAGATGGGAATTACTTGAAAAGTTTAAAGGTAAAATTGTCCAAAAATTAGTCCAAAATGCCTACCCGCTTAAGCTAAATAAGCTCCGTTTCATAAAGTAACCCCTCCCCAACTTATTAAATTGGAGCTTATTTACTACTTTCTGAAAAAATAAGCACTTCATTAGACTTTTACCAAACGGTCTAAAAGCTTTTTTTTTTTTTTTTTTTTTTTTTTTTTATAGAAATAAGCCAATAAGCTCTTATTTGTAGAGATGCCAAACGCCCCTAAGAGTACTTTGACGTGGATTAGCGGTTTTAGAGACTTTTGAAATTTATTGAAATTTAAAACCCTTTAATGGTAATTTAAAACCATGTCCAAGGCCATCACACTCAATTACACCTTAATATCATGTTCTTAATTTAATAAATAGCTAGAAACATAATTAAAATTGGGAAATAAACATGTTTGAAGCAATCAAGTTAATAAATTGGAATTAATCCAATGTAACCAATTCTTCTTCTGTTAAATATGACCATGTATCTCATGGGTCATCCACAGGCTCAAGGCGCGTTCTCCTGCTCTTGCACCGTAGCCTCAACATTCGTTACATCTATATAGTTTTTTCATCAATAAAATGTAAGCTGGATAGGCTTAGTGAGAAATCCTAGCACGATTCATCCAATTAAAATTAATATAGAACAACATACATGAATCAAAATGAATAAACAGTAAATAATTGAAATGTAAGAGTGCTTCAAGTGGGGATTTACATTCACTTTCTTGAGTTGGAATTTCATCAACCTGCATTGTCCGCTTGGGAAGGCATTTACCTGTTGGTAGGCATGGGCAAGGCCCACATCCGCCGCTTGGGAAGGCATCTACTTGTTGGTAGACATGGGCTAGGCCCGCATCTGGAGGCATGGCTACTAGGAACAAATTTTCATCTGGGTGGTCCCTAGGAACGACTGGCACGGATTATTGTACACTCAGAATGCTAGGTTTCAGCAATTAAACTTTAAAATAGATCATTCGACATATAATAAGGAAGCTTACAACAATAACGAATTATAGAAAATTATACATTTAACAAATGTAGAGAGGAACAAACATCAAATCATTCTACATCACTCATACAAACATCAAACAATCAACATAGCAAACACTACATTAATTTTAATGGAGAAAAACACATTGGGATACTCACCTGAAAAATATGATGAGATTAATTATGTTTAAATAATTAATCTAATCAACAAAATCTAAGTATTCCCTAAAACAGTATACATTTATAATCATTTTCAATTTATATGAATTCGCATGGTGGGGCCCACTCTTGTGATGATCCGTTTCTAAATTGAGGTCCATAACATTGTCCAATCATGTTCTTTCGTATTTAACCCTTAATATAGGGTATTAAGGTCTTAAATGAGCTTCAAATCTAACCCTTAATATAGGGCATTAAGACTTCAAGTGGGACCCACTTGATTAATCAAAGTGGTCCATCATCCCAGCGACATTCCAATTGTCTCGAATGTATAACTGATGTAAAATTATAATTATAATTAAACCATTAATTCAATTTTTCAAAATTGAAATCAATCAGACTATTTCACCTCCGGTCGGTCCGTCAGTCCAACCGACTCGAATTTGTGATCTGTTAGTCAGAGCAGTGTCAAATGTCGAATTGATAGTCTATGGACTTGATTCTGTTTTGATGAACCGAATTATAATTTGGAGATGTTTCTAAATCTCAATTTTAGGATCCATTTATGCATATTGGTTATATCCAAACTGACCATTGGGCCTCCCAAGATTGATTAGTGGGTCCATTGATCAAGTTGATTTGAAACCTACATGGCCCGCATCATTCAGAATTACATGATTTATTTAGGATGGTCATCTGACTGGTGTGACCCATCTGATGGTCGGATTGATCTGATACTAGCATATTTCGTCCTCGGAAACCAGATGATCCATGTGGATCTAATCCCGCACATCAAGGTGGCCCGACACGATTCTCTAAGCCAATTTGCAAAAGCAATTGCATACTATCTCTTCATTGTTTATAACAAATACAACAATGCAATAAACATATGGCTGATCTGAACTGTTCATTGCATAGATCTGATAGAAATAATCTAAATTACAGTAAAAAAATTGAAGGAGAAGGGTATTGATCCTTCAATGTATCCTACAACAAAGAAGTTCTCTGCCACTTGGCTAACCAATTTGTTTTATTTCTTAAAGAAAAAATTAAATATCTAACTCAGGCAAATCATTGGAAACTTAGAATTAGTGTGCTCCACTAACAAACGAAATTTGAGGACTTCACAGGCATACTCTTAGTTCCCAATACAAACAAGCAGAGGATTCTAATATAAAGGCTTAATTTTTTTTTTTTTAACTTTTTTCAATGTAAGACTAAACCCAATAAAAGGAAAAAATCAAAACCATACAACAGGTACAAACATTTTCTTCTTAATTTTTATATCCATTTTTTCTAACAGTGAACACCCCTTGAATTTCTTTATCATAAAAGGAATGTATAAACCATCAGGACGGTTGGCAAACATAAAAATAAAAGGGCTCATCCACCTCAAAACCACCAATAAGCCCTTCTTTTGATACAACGAAAACAACCACACCAACTATAATAGCGGCACAACAACAACAGCCTCCACATCACCACAAAACAAACACCAAACAACCCAAAACAGGGCAGCCAACAGCAAAAGCTCAGGCCAAAATTCTCCAGCAGTCCAAAACAGGGCAGCCAACAGCAAAAAATCGAGCCAAAATTCTCCAGCAGCCTGCATAGACCAAACTGAGACATGGGCATTCACATTCAGCTACATACCTGAACTGCCTCCAGCAAGCCTAAACATCCAGCTAATCACTTGGAATGATGCTAGAGCCTAGAGACTAAGCTCTTACATACCCTAAACAAAACTGTACCCTATAAGCGGAGAGAACAGAATTCTTAGCCTTCATCTGAAACTTCGCAATGTACGAAGCTCCCGCACACAGCCACGCGTGAGGCGTTAAAGAGGCGAAAAATCTTCCAATAACACGGTCTAGAGCTGAAAATTGAGTAAGGAAGAGGCCTGGCAATCTTCCGATAAAAGGTCTATAGAACCACTGAACATGCTGAAAAATGAGGCCTACTCAAGCGTCCTGAATTTGAATCCTGAGTCCCATGTACAAGTCTCTGATTTTATGCATTTCCATGACAACATCTCTCATTTCCATTCTTTCCCTGGGAGTATCCACAGAACATGACACACCGATTCTCACCACTGAAACTAAGCACTCGACGATTCTACTGTTGATAGGATCAACTTGTTCAGAGAGCATTCTTGGATCTACAATCTCCATCACTTGTTCGGGCAGAGCCATATTAGCAACTTGATGAAGGCCAAGGCCATCCTTAAACATGTCATCAGTCGGTCTTCTCCCAGTGAACATCTCCAATAGGAAAATCCCGTAACTGTACGCATCTCCATGTGTAGACGCTTCGCCGCCCATTCCATACTCTGTCATTCATGCATACCTTTAGAGTAAAAACTAAACAATTGTTTAAATTGACAGTACTGTAACTTAAGCTTCATTTTAAAAGAAATGTCTAAACAAGTGTTATAAAAAAAAATGGATGAAATTGGTACCTGGAGCAACATACCCAACAGTTCCTTTTATTCCACCTGTGCTGGTTTGGATTTGGGAGGTACCAACTTCAGAAAGGAACCTTGCTAACCCAAAATCGCTGACATGGGCACTCATGTCATCATCGAGAAGGACATTACTAGGTTTTATATCACGATGAACCAATGGTGGGTCACAACGGAAATGGAGATAATCCAATGCAGAAGCCACATCGATGGCTATGTTTAACCTCTGAACAAGGTTTAAATTCCTTGTCTGGTACTGCCCATCTTCGTTTGGATGCAACCACTGCTCTAGGCTCCCATTAGGCATGTACTCGAAGACCAGTGCTTTGAAATCATTCCCTTTGAAATCGATGCTTGAGCAAGCGGTTACGATCTTCACCAGATTGCGATGACGGATGTTCCTTAGTGCTTCACACTCAGCCAAAAAGCTGTTCGAAGCTCCTCGTTTTTGAAGGTTGAGTACCTTCACTGCAACAACCATTCCGACTGGATCTAGAATTCCTTTATACACAGAACCATAGCTTCCCACACCAATTAAATTGGTGGAAGAGAATCCACCTGTCGCCTTAACAAGCTCCGCATAAGAAACCTTCAAAAACTGCTCATCCAAGGTCGATGCAGAAATGGGTTTCTTTCCTGACTTCCTCATCCGAGAAAGTGCAGCGACGAAACCAGACAACAAAATTACAAATAGCACCACACTAGCCACTGGGATTATAATTTTTCGAGAAAGAGTCTTCCTCCTCTTCTTAGAAGCTGAACTGGGGCATGCAGGAAGCTGCAATTTTGGTATGCCTCCGCAGAGTTTGTTGTTTCCGAAGACTGAAACTGCACTCGCATTTCCAAATACCCCACCTCCTGGTACTGGACCCTCCAGGTTGTTGGAGGACAGATTCAGATAGAGAAGGAACTGGAGCTTCTCTAAATCTATCGGAATCTGGCCAGACAGGTTATTGCGAGAAAGATCTAGTCGTTCAATTCCTTTTAGAGCACTCAGAGATAGAGGAATGTATCCCTGAAGGAAGCAATCGTTCATATAAAGGTCTACCAAGCTATGGCAATCTCCCAGCGTGGTAGGAATTTCACCTGTCAATTTGTTATAAGAAACAACCAATTGCCTGAGATTTTTCAGGTTGCTGACTTCTGACGGAATGCGTCCCGTCAAAGAATTCTCATTCAGCGAAATCGTTATCAGGGAGGTAATTCCCATTATTTGTTTAGGAATGCTACCATGGAGCTTGTTTTGCCGTAGGTGTAACGCCTGTAGCCTTGTACAGTTTGCAAGACTCAAAGGTATTTCTCCCTGTAAACCATTACCCTGCAATGTTAGTACCACCAGCCTTGTAAGATTGCCAAGAGAAGATGGAATTTGCCCTGAGAATTTGTTTTCATATAAATACAGGACACCCAAATTCTGAATCTTCCCCATACTCGTGGGAATTGAACCTGTGAGCAAGTTCTCCCGCAAGCTCAACAGACTCAAGTTGATGAGGTTTCCAATGCCCACTGGGACAGTTCCAAATAGTCGGTTTCCTCCCAACAGTAGCTGGATCAGACTAGTGGATAGATTAGCTATGGAGCTGGGCAATGCACCACTGATATGATTTTCGTTTACACGTAAATCTTCAAGATGACTACAGTTGATCAAAGCATCTATGAAACGTAAACCATCCCCTTCCCGACCACTAAAACGATTATCATTCAAACCTAGTACTCGTAAACCCCGTAAGCTTCCAAGGCTTGCAGGGACGTATCCGCTGAAATTGTTCGTCGTGAAATCAAGCACTTCGATCCTTGAGGCATTGGGTAAGGAGATGGGCATGGATCCCCTAAAACGATTATTCCCAACAAGGAGCGATTGTAGGTTTGGAAGAGTGAGGCCTATGTCCTGCGGAAGCCTTCCATGGAACTGGTTATTCGCCACAATAAAATGAATGATGGATGAGAGATTGTAGAGTGAGGGAGGGACGGTACCAGAGAGTTTATTTAAACTAATCAGGAGGGTTTTCAAGTTGGCTAGTCGTCCCAACTTGCCTGGGATTCCTCCCTCCAAATTGTTCTCCATCAAAGAAAGAAAGGCGAGAAACGAGAGGTTCCCAATAGAAGGAGGGATGCTGCCGGTGAGATTGTTAACACCAAGATCCAATCTGACAAGATGTCTCAAGGAGTCTAGCTCCGAGGGAATTCTCCCCTCGAGCTGGTTCCAGCGGAAGTTAATTTGTTGGAGCTCCGAGCATCGGGTTAGATTGTCTGGAATTTCTCCTTGGAACAAATTCTGATTCAGGCTGAGATACCGCAGGCGGAACAAGCGGCCGACTTCTTCGGGGATTGGGCCATGGAATCTGTTGTTGGAGAGGTCGATCACCCGGAGGAAGGTGAGGTTGCCTATGAAGGGAGATAAGGAGCCTGCCAAGCTGCGGCCTGTAAGGTTCAATGCTGTGACCCTTTGATGATGCCGACGACTGCATGTGACTCCGGCCCAGTTGCAGAAATGGAAGGAATCGTTCCATGTGCTGAGGGCTCCAAACGGATACTCGGTTAGCTGATCCTTGAAGGCAAGCAATGCGAGCTGATCGGTTTTGTTGTGGAAGGCAGTCGTTGCAGATCCTGGCGATGCCGAGAACGGTGGCAAGGCCATGCACGATGCAAAGATGGTGCAGATGAGAAATAGCCGTAGCACACTCGTGCATGTGTGCTTCATGGCTTGTTACTGGGATGCAGAGAGAGAGAGAGAGAGAGAGAGAGAGAGAGACGGTTGGGAGTGCATTCACCTGTTCGATCCCAGTACGATTTATAAGAGCTCCTCTTGCCTGTTTCGGGATTGGGGATCATGTGGGGCCCGCGGGCATAGATGGTGGGATGATCAGAAGCGTCCGTGCTCTGGGTGCTGCACCGGACGGAACAGACTAGAAACATACGTTTGAATGGGTCATTCTTGCCATTGATACGTAGAGCTGAATGTGGACTCTCCAAAGGAAGGTTTCATGGGTTCACATTCAAGTTAACAAATCATTGGTCGGTGTTACTTTACAAGCGTAGTTGTTTGATCGTCGCCATATGGAATAGTGGCCACGGGATGGACGCCTCCGATTGTTCAACAATTCTGTTGGCTCTGTTAATTATTTGTTTTCTTTCCCCAAAAGTGAACGGTTAAGATTGTCAGAACAATATGCTTCTTGTTAATGGTCCATCCAAGCTATGACTTACTTCATGATTGGTCCGGATCTTTTTTATTGGTCCACGTCATCACATAGGTTTGCAACTACATCACATTCTCAGTGCAATCTCATCACACTAAAGCTGCAAACAGGATTCAGCAAACAGAGGAATATCGGGACTTCTGATTACTTTGGTGAGAGCACGTAATAGTTAAGGGTGTGGATTAGGTGTGTCCCAGACTGTGGCCCCGGCCGTCTGAGTGCATGTGTTGTATATTCACCTTTATCCACTTTGCCAGCTCATTTTAGGGCAAGTCTCAAAATGAAGTAGCTCCAAATCTCATCTGAACAACACCGCAGGAAACAGTGGTGATGGACTATTGAAAAATTTAAGTGAGCCACAAAAGTTATGGGTCATTTTGACATTGTGTTTTTCCTTCATGCAGGTCTGCGTGACTTTATCAGTAGGTTGGATGCCAAATAAATATTATTGTGGACCCTAAAAAGTTCTTAATGCGTGGTACGGGTTTAGTTAGGCATGGCAAAATTCCACACGACCTGTTAACCCACACGAAAAAACTAGTGTTCAAGTCTAGCCTTATCGTGTCGGGTCACTAACAAGTTGACCTATTAAAAAACATAACGGGTCAGGTCTGTGTTTAACCCGCGAACCCGTTTAACCACAACTGTATGTTGGGTCACCGGTTAACATAATGCTCTAGATCACCAAACCACGGCCCACCTATGAACCTTGGCATTCCATCATATGCAATATTGCAATGTATAGGTGATTCCTCCTCATCTCACTAGTGAATCCTATTGTTTTCGGTGATAGAATGGGCCCATTAGGTGGACCACAACTATATGTTGGGTCAAACTGTCAGTTGTCCTCATCAACGATGTGGCCATCTAATGAGTAGATTGGCTTAACGGGCTAAATGGGTTGGGTTACAGGTAACCCATTAAATTAATAAATGGGTTTGGGTTTCTAGATTTCGACCTGTTAGCTAACGGGTTGAGTTTGAGTGAGCAAATTTTTTACACGACATGAACACAATACGACATGATCACGGTTCAACATGACTCGTCGCCAGGCCTAAGTTTAATATACCACACTGTTGTCTATGGTTTGGTTCACCTTAGATTTGTATCTTCTTTTTTTTTTTTTTTTTTTTTTTTTTTTTTTTAACCATGACTTAAAATGATTTGGTAAAAGGGATGGATGACGTGGACATGCAGAACGTATATTGAGGTGGGCCCACGGCCAATGACTCACTAAGAAGTCACCCCAATCACCCACTCAGGTCGCCCTGATATTAAGCACCTTTGATGGAGAAAATTTTTGCTACACCCTACTCTAGCTATGCCCGGTGTAGCGATGACCCCACCATGATATATATGTAGTATTCATATTGTCCATCCATTTGGCAAGATCATTTTAGGGCATGATACTAAAAATGAGGCGGATCCAAAGCTCAAGTGGCCCCCAAGAAGTTCTTAACGGTCGGCGCTCAATCTTCATTATTTTCTATGTTGGGTTGACTAGAACTTTGGATCTGCCTCATTTTTGGTACCATGCCCTAAAATGATCTCACCAAATGGATAGACGGTGTGGATACAACACATACATCGTGGTGGGGTCATTGCTACACCTAGCGCAGCTAATGCCTGTGCGTAGCTAATTTTTTTATCTATTACATTGGATGGATTTAACATGATTATACACAATGATTATGTTTGAGAATACCATGTATTTTGACCACCTAATCCTATGTCTGGGATTGAAATCTTCCTTAAAAACTACACTATTTTATGGGAAACTGGGTTTGGCAGACGTTGTATTTGTAATTAATGGAGCAGAGAGTTTTCAACTGCTGTCAATCACCCATATTCATATGCAACTTGCGTGTCAAAGGTAAAAGGCACGTATGAATTACACATCCATTAATGTAGCCAAGTTGTAATGGATTTCAAAATTCACGAAATTCAGTCGCATGTCTTGTGGGGACTAGAATTTCAAATATTTAGAATAATCCTAGGTCCTTAATTATGCCTCCATGGAGTGCAGGGCGTGTGTAAAATAAATAAATACATAAATAAATACTTAGATTAATCCTGTCATTCCCATCAATTCTAGAAGTCAAATGAATTTCTTATCCCATTAAATGCAATTCAATGTTATATAATCCTGTGCGGCCTCAAAAGATGACGCAGGAGATGAGGCAAGTAACCTCAATCCCTAATATAGTTGATCTAATCTAGGGGACCCACCGTGATGTACCATTTATCCACTAGATCATTTTAAGGTATGAGCACAAAACTAATGCAGATCCAACACACTTAGGTCAAATACACCAAACAGTGAGCTCGGGTTGCATTAAATGCACAAAGCATTACTGCAACTATCATCTCTTGTGTGGTCCACTTGAGCATTTGATCCACCTAATTTTTAGGCTCATACATCATGGTGGCCCCCTTACAAATCTGCCTAGACGCAGCTAGAGACAAGCGGGGGTAGGACGCAATACACATCCTGGCTACTAGTGCATTGAATGTGGCAGTTGTTCGGTTTCTGCTAACCGTTCATCTGCCTTTGGCATGCTCAGCTCACATGATCATCGAATATTCAGCCTGTTCTTTCAAGCAAGGCACCTATTCAATGGAGATTGATTGATGGGGCAGGTCACGCGCTTGTGAAAGGCTAGTGCCAAAAACACAAGTGATTGCGCTGGCACCACGTAGAAAGGAAGAAATTTCCTTTGGGGATGTCATCTGATACTCTGGCTGTGGGCTGGTTGATCCACTGGCACTGAGAAATTGCATGTACATGTCATATGATAATTTAAATTAAACATCCATATTTTGAGACCGTGTAGATGATGAGTCTTGTGAGAAAATCATACTGAACTAACAACACTCACTGCTGAGCGGTGGACATTAGTTTGCTGGTTTCAGACCATTGGTGATCTGTCACTTCAACCATCCAATTGAATGTTAACCAATCATATATTTAGGTGATAAAATTACTGCACGTTTTCTTGATGATCCTTAAAAATTAAAGATAAAGAATTTGGACGGATTAAAATTTTTAAGATTACTATCATGATGCATATGCATAATTTTTCAGTGCTTGAGTATCAACCATCAGACTACGTCAGAGTATCGAAATTTTCTGCTAATGGAGTTGCTTGACTTGACTTGGGACACCGTGTGAAGACCGGGAGACTCGAAGGTACTCTGGTTTTAGACACGAGCAGTCTAGATCAGTGGATTAGACTGCCAAAGTGCCCCAAAGCAAAGTTACAGTGCTCCCTGCATTTCTAGTTAATACGCTGGCAGAGTATCATAGATGATACGCTGGCACTAAAAATGGTACATGTGTCATCTGTTAGGATAATCACAATCGTCTTACATTCCCAACTGTTGGGAGTTGTGAAGGCACATAGCTGAATCAAACAAGTAAAACACAAACGCATAAGCAAATTTGCAAAGAGAAACAACTCAAGTTTTATGTGAAAAAAACTTTTATGAGAAAAAATCCCAGCACAAAGTATGAACAATGAATTTCAAAAGTTGTAAGAGATGAACTTGTTCAAATCAAAGCTTCAAAAAAAACCCTAGCTCTCTCTCACTAAAACTCTCTCAAATCCTTAAACATCTATTGTAACTTTTGATTTTGCATGGTAATACCGCTTTGTGCTATCATTTTTTCTTCCCGAAGATTTTTTCCACGTAAAAATCAGATAGTCTTTGCGTGTTGTGTTGTGTTGTGCTGTGTTGTGTGGTTCCCAAAACCGAACACAGGACAGTGGGCCCCTAAGATCCCTGCCTAGACTTGGTCCCTTTGGTAAGATGCTAGCTCAGGTTTTTATATTGGGAGTGAGCCGTACTTTGGCTACACATGTGGCTTGATACACAGGCACTTTCCGATTGTGTATGTCTCATGCATTAACTCATAATCTAACAATCAGATTGTGGGACCCACTATCTCCAACTTATAATCTAACAATCAGATTGGTTTCACAATTTTATCCTCTGATGCGTTGGCACTTGTACTGAACTATGACAGTTTGGTAATTTCATTTTGACTGCCAAATAAATGTTCATAATCTGCTAATTAGGTAATCAAGTAGGTATATATTTTGGTTCATGATATTTTCAATTTGAATGGCTTATTTTGTGTTAGTTAGATGTTAACAATGCAATTTCTAAGTATTTTACGAGTGCCTGTCAATCATCCTTCATGCTCTGCTTAGAAGACGCGGATTGCCTGGAGAATCCGTCCAGGGACTGTTGACCCCACTCTGCTGTGATGTATGTGTTTTATCCACGCGGTCCATCTCTTTTTCCAGACCATTTTAGGGCCACAGCTCAAGTTGATCCCACCATAGGAAACAGTGGAGATTAAATGCCTGAGGTTGGAAACTTTTTTCAGGCCACGGAAGTCTTGGATATAAATGGTTTTTGTGTTTTCCCTTCATCCAGAGGTCTGTGTGACCTTATGAACTTGTTGGATGGAAATTAAACATCATGGTGGGCCCTAGGAAGGTTTCAACAGTGGTTGTAATTATCCCTGCTGTTTCCTGTGGTGTGGTCCATTTGAGCTTTAGATCTGCCTCATTTTTTGGGCTAATGTGCTAAAATGATCTAGAAAAACAGTTGT
The DNA here is from genome assembly GCA_003013855.2 of Liriodendron chinense. Taxonomy (NCBI): domain Eukaryota; kingdom Viridiplantae; phylum Streptophyta; class Magnoliopsida; order Magnoliales; family Magnoliaceae; genus Liriodendron; species Liriodendron chinense. Next base: position 244,369 of record PVNU02000710.1, read on the forward strand.
AGGGTATGGATAAAACACAAACACCAATCCGCAGTATGGTTAATGTTTGTGTAGTGCTCTCGGCCACCTAATACGTCTTGGTTAATTTATGAATTCAAAATGGCTCCCACGGGATGACGCTAATCTTATCGCCAATCGGCTTTGACGGGAGCGCATTGGATAGAAAATGCTTAAGCTTTTATTCCATGAAAGAGACGGCCAATACTAGTTTGCATGCAGTCCAGATCCATTGCCATTGGCTCCATTGGCGACCTTACACGAGATCCATTGCCATTGGCTCCATTGGCGATCTTACACGCGACTTGGTGAATGCAGGAAATCTGGTGGGCCCACCCATGGAAGCTCTTAGTTTGTGGAAGGGCTGCCAATGGATGATGCTAACCTTATGGTCAATGGACTTTGATGGGGAATAAATCGCATTTTGGATAGCTGCAATTGCACTATTCGTAGAGAAGCTCCAATGGATGGGGCTGCGACACTATGGCTCAGTGGTAGACTCACGAGAGTTTCAATGAGGTCATGGGTTCGAGCACATTGCGGTGTGAGTACACCAGCACGTGGGGTATGTGAGTGCGTGTGAAGGATAAAAATAATGCCCCAATGTATTGGTGGCTACAGTTCCTCAGCTATGATCTGCCAGTAGCTTGAAAGAAGTTAGATCTTTCAATGTGTAAATAAAGCATTTAATAAAAACAAAGTTCTGGCACTTGATGTGTAGTATTTATCAAATAACCGTGTCAACCTATGCTTAGACGACCTATTAAAGAGTAAATACTGGATTAATAGTACCAAAGCCCAAAAACTCAACTAGATTACATTATATATATATATATATATATATATATATATATATATATATATATATATATATATATATATATAAACAGTTTCCTCCATGGATGGCTCAGATTGAAAGTTGAGTGTTAGAATATTTTTAGGGTTCTGCGTCACGTGGATGGCTTAAATTTTGGGTTCATATTACTGTGATATAAATCCTCAAAAAGTACTCACGAGTTGTTACGAGAGCTAATGTGCAGGTGAGCATTCCTCTCTCTCTCTCTCTCTCTCTCTCTCTGGTATGCCTCAGTTGGCACGCTGTCCCATGACGTGGATCACGTTGGGTCTTGACCATGACAATAGCTAGGGTCGTGTGAACCTACAGTATATGTTTTATCTACGCCGTCCATCCATTTTCCAACTCATTTGATGGCATGAGCAACAAAATGAGGAAGATCCAAATCTCTGGTGGACCACACCACATGAAAACAGTGGTGATAGAAGGCCCACCATTAAAGACTTTCTAGGGTCCACTATAATGTTTATTTGCCATCCAACCTGTTGATTAGGTCATACAAACTTTGAAAACACAAATAATAGCTTGATCTACCACTTTTGTGGCCCTAAGAAGTTTTTAATGATGGCTTTCAATCAACACTGTCCCCCTATTGTGGTTTCCCTAAGATTTGGATCTCTCATTTTTGGGCTCATTCCCTGTAATGATAAGTCAAAATGGATCAACGGCATAGAGAAACCACATGCATCATGGTGTGCCCAAAGATCACTTCCAATGCCCACCAGCAGCCTGTGGCTATTAGGGAGGTAGCATGTAATCAGGTCTCTATGTGCGGTGGTCTAGGCGAGAAAACCAAGAGAGAGAGCTGGCGTGGGCCTCACCGTGGTGTTTATGTGACATCCACTCCCATAATAAGGTGTCTGCCGAGAATTTAGATATAGGGCTAAAATATAGCAATATCTATAATTTAAGTGGGCCACGTGAGAAGAAACAGTGCAGGAGAACACCCACCATCCAAACTTTTCCACCTGGTGTGACCCACATAAATCACATATGAGCCTAAATTTTGGTTTTCATGATAAATTTTCAACGCATAGCTAATGGTTGGAATGGATTTCATGAATGTATCATGGTGGGGCCCACGTTGTTTAAGTTCTCAACACCATGGGGAAGGTATCCTGTGGTTAGGGCTCTCAATGGAGCGGGTCAGATCCGAAATCCAATTCGCTCCAAATCCGTATAATGCAGATTTGGATCTTAAAATAGGTCCGATTAGTTAAATGGACCGGACTTGGATCTTAAAATAGGTCCAATTACTTAAATGGACCAGATTTGGATTCACAGGTACATATCCAAGTTCGATCCGAATCCGATTAAGATCCAACTCATTGTCACTTTATTGTGTATGTTATATTCATACTGGCCATCCATTTTATAGATTATTTTAGGCCATGTCTCAAAATTGAGACACGCCACTCTTAGGTCGACCATACCACAATAAATAGTGGGATTTGCATAATTTCTCTACTAAATTAGATATATTATATTATATATTTTTTTTAGATTTGTAATGGGGGTGGATTCGGACCTAGATCTGACCGAATCCGATGGTTATATGGATTTTGGCTTGGAAATGGATCTAACAATTTATAAATGGATCAAATATGGATATCACCTTTTGTATCCAAGTTGGATCCGAATCTGTCTACAAATATACGGACTTGGAGCAGATCCCATCCAAATCCGACCCATTGAAAGCCCTACCTGAGGTACAGTGCGCGGGTAACCATTACTCTCTCTCTCTCTCTCTCTCTCTCTCTCTCTCTCTCTCTCTCTCTATATATATATATATATATATATATATATATATATATATATATATATATATATATATACACGCACACGAAATACATCAACCCACACACACATACACACTGTAGGAGAATTTTGTGCGGATCAAGTGGGGGTGGTCTCGAGCTCGAGCTCAGGTGGGTCTCACCAGAATGCGCACATGAACTCAAACCATTAGGTCCATGATGGTAATGTAACACTACCGCCAAAAAATCAGGAGGATTAATTTGTGACTAGGTAGGCTAATCTAAGAGACAGTGTGAGTGTGAGAGAGGGATGACGACCCTTAATTTTACAGGGCCCACCTTGATGTTTGTACACAATCCACACCAACCGTTACTTGTGTCATTCATCATTATAACTAGGGCTAAAAATCAGTCTGAAAAGTGATTTAGGTGGGTCACACGAAACTGAGATAGGGATGCCCACCATTGAATTTTTACAGGGCCACGTGTTTATAAGAAACGACTCCAATCTCGTGAAAATTCATCCATGAGAACAAAAATTTAGGCTCATACGTGATTTAAATGTGCCAGACTAAGTGAAACAGTTTACACGGTGGTGCTCACCTGCATTGTTTTTGGTCACGTGGCTCACTTGAATTATGGATGTGGCAGATTTTTTAACCCTATAGTTAAATAATTGTCACGCGCCTTATGATGGGAGTGTATTTCACATGTACATTACCGTGGGGCCAGTCCCACCTTCTTGTGCCCCCTTCTCCTGTGATAGCCATAGTGGACGTGGATTGCATACTAACCGTATGGCCACTACAGGTAGATGTTGGAAGTATGCCTGGCAATGGGTCATGTTGAACCGGGTTGGTGTTGTGTCGTATCAAAAATTCGCTCACCCAAACACGGCCCATTAACTAACGGGTCAAAATCTATAAATCCAAACCCATTCGTTAATTTAACGGGTTACCCGCAACTTGACTCATTTAACCCATTAAATAAATAGGCTGTTTCAAGTTGGGTACGGGTTGACCCGCCATGGGTGAAAAGATGGAGAAGGGGGTCGATTTGACAGAGATATTAGGATGTGGTCGCGTGGGGCTATGGGGAAAGAAGGAGAAAACTTACGGACTGTCTTAGCATAGCTTAGGATTTTCTTACCACAATAAGGGTAATTACCAAAATATCCTCACTAACAGGTTAAACGGGTTTCTTGGGTGAAATACTAAACCACTGAAATGATCCAATATGTTAACGGGTCTTAATGGACCAACACATTATTGACCCAACACGATATGGTTAGACTCGAACACTGATTTTTTCACGCGGTTTCGTGCGGGTTGGCAGGCCATGTGGAATTTTGTCAGGCCTAGTTAGAAGTGCTCTGTGCCCCCCATCCTCTAGCAGGGTATGATGGTTGATACGCTGGCATTCAGAAAGGATGGATTGGATCATCTGATCATCATTTCTCGTTGTCTAATACTGTCAAATGTTAGCTTAAATGAAATGGTCTAATTAAATTTCTTGCCCTATTAGAGATAAGTCATCATAAGAAAATCGTATTGGTTGAACCATCCTGATTGCTGATTCTCAAACAAACACTTACTGAATTCCAACAATTAGTTATCTGTCATCTCAATCATCGACTGAAATGTCCGCCTAATTCTATAGATAGGTGATCAAGTACTGTACCTTCTGGTGATCCATCTAAATTGTGTTTTATAATTTAGACAGCATGATTTGAGTTATTTTGATGCCACATATATAATTTTTCTATGCCTGCGTATCAACCCTTACAGTCTCGGAGTATTAAAGTTGAGTTGTTAAGATACTAACTCAGGCTTTTATTACTGCTATGTTAGTTGATACTCCGGCTGCCTATAAGGCTTGATATGTGGGCACTTCGAAATGTATATGTGCCATACATTAACACAAATTAAGCCTGCTAGATTGGTTTTACAATTTTATCTTCTAATCCTTCAACACTTGTACTGAAATATATGATCATTTGACATTTTCATTTTGATCCGTCCAATAAATGTTTGATAGTTAGATAACCAAATAAACGGGCTTTTCAGTTGATAATATATCTAAATTGGACGACTATTTGTATTACGTATGTGTTAATCATGTAATTTCTAAGTAATATAAAAGTGCCTGTGCATCATTCTTCACACTCTGCCAGAGTATAAAAGTTTTTCTTTTATCTCCTGAAAGAGAAGGTTACTGTTTGTGTAGATGCCATTGGCCACCTAACACACATCTTGAGTAATCAGTGCAGGTGGACCGCATAGATAGAGTCAACTACATGGACGGTTCTGATCATCACATCTACGATTCTGGTGTTTCTCACGTGGCATGTACATCAACTTTGAACAGGCAAAATTCAAAAAAATAAAAGAATTTTCCAACACGAGTCATGGTCAGCAGGGGTTCTGTATTTTTTTTTTATAGAAAAATCATTTTCAGGGTTAGTATCAATTAGATTATAAAGTATATTAAGAAGTAAAAAAATATAGGGTGTTGACATTATTGTCTTTTCTCTAGTGTCCTTTTGGAGGAAGCTGGGTAGGATTTCTCACGCAGTGTGGATTCTAAGTCGCGAAACCTCCGTCATGGTCAGCATGTTCCCATGTAATGTCTTTGAAAAGAAAACAGAAAAAAAAAACTACTTCAAAGATGCAAAGATTTGGTTAATGGAGGAATTCTATTGCAGCCCTTCAATCTGTGCGAGTGGACCCATAGCATGTTGATCTAGATGGTTCATCAAATGTCCCCATTATGAATTGTAGATTAAAGATCCCTCCATACCAAAACATCAACCGGTGACCTTCAAATAGATGGAGGTCATCAGTTGAACGGACAAAGTTAAAGCTTTCTCCAACACGAGTCATGGTTATAGGGTTCTTTATTTTTTTTTTATGGTAAAATACTTTTCAAGGGTAACGCTAATTAAATTATAAATTATATAAAGAAGTAAAAAAATTGATATGTTGACATTATGTCTTTCTCTAGTGTCTTTATGAGGAAGCAGAACATATGGCTTAGATTTCGCAAACAGCCTGGCTTCTAAGTCGCGGAACCTCCCAAGGTTTTGGATAAAAATATAAAACTTAAAAAACTGTTTCACTCTTTTTTCTTTTTCTTTTTTAATTTTTAAAGGAGGGCTTACCCTATGTCGAATTTTATTAAAGAACTGAGGCTAAACCAACAAAAACAAACTTGGATCCCGGATAGAGAACCAAGCACACCTACCCACCCAAAAAGGATAAAACCCAGCCACAAAATCTTAGCAGGGGGAACCACGCTCACTACAATCGGTTCCTAACCTCTCTCTCCCTCATAGTACCCAGCCCAACCCAATCTAGGAAGAGCTTGCCTCTGATAACCTGAGGAAGCTCTCTTTCCTGATCGAACATTTGGTTATGTTGCCGCTCGCTCCCCAGCTGAGCAAGACCATCCACGACCTGATTAGCTTCACGAGGCTTGAACACCACCTGAACTTGAGCCTTGTTAAGAAGCTCCCCAAAAGCCGCCTGCCAACACCACATCTTCCACCTCTTGGTCGATCCACCACTTAAGGCCTCCACCGAAGACTTAGAGTCGCTTTCCAGAGCAATATTAGGGAGACCTTTATCCACACACATAAATAGTCCAATAATGATAGCTCGAAGTTCAACTCTAGAACTAGAAGAAGACCCCAAATCCTCTAAAGAAAGCAAATAAGAACTTTCCACTCCCTCCCCCCCCCCCCCCCCCCCCCCCCCCCCCCCCCCCCCGGCCCTGGGTTCCCTCTAGTTGACCCATCTACATTCACTTTAACCCACCTCGGGGGCGGTTTTTTCCAAGCCACAATTGAAGCAAAGGGGAGAGAGGAGCGAGGCTTCAAAAAACCAAGAGCCAAGTAGAACATCCGATTAGAGCTACTGGAGGAGTCCCTACGACAAATGTTCCTGCTGGTCCATTCTAACAAAGAAATAATGTTCTTTACACTCTATTCGTATCCATGCTCTTCTCATCATACCTAATTCTGTTTCTCTCTTTCCATAGCTCCCAAATCACAAATGAGGGGATCAAACCTCGTAATAGGAAGACTAAGTCCTTGGACGATGCACCCCTCCACCAGCAATCAAAAACTCTGCCAAGCATTAATCCAGCCGGAAAGGACAGGCCAAACCAATGACTCACTTTCCCCCAAATCTCCTTTGCCATATCTCCCAACGTTAACAGATGGAAGACTGATTCCTCCTTATTGTTACTGACGCAGCAGCTACACTTTGAAGGTAGGCAAATACCCCTCTTCTTAACATTGGCGTCTGTCGGAATGCCCCCAAGCAATGCTTTCCAAGCAAACAGACCACACTTGGTGGGCATGTTGCTGTGCCATAACCACTTTTTTTTTAAAAAATCTCTTCTTCACTCGACACAGCAGCGGACGCTATTACAGCGTCCGCCCGCTGTCGACGGATGGGGCTACATTGGATCATCAAGGTGGGCTCGCTGTCGACGGATGGGGCTACATTGGATCATCAAGGTGGGCCCCGTGGATCGATCCACACCATCTATCCGACTCCCCTTCAATTGCACATCAATCCTTAGAAAGTTTTTTTTTTTTTTAAAAACATTGATTGCACAACATAGGCTGTACCGTTGTTTCCAATCAAAGAAAATTTAGACTGCCAAGATCCAAGTCCTTGTTATGCATGGACATCCAAGATTGACTACTCTAGGATCGTGTGGACCCCAACTATCTTTCCAACAATCCTAGGTGGCTTAGCTTGCATGAAAAAAAAAATTCGAATCCAACTTGGATTCGGAAATCTCCAACCGTCTGCGTTGTGCGCTCTTGTGCTATAAAAGCTGACCATGTGCTTCGTTTTCTTTCAAAGAAACGTCATAGAGAGAGAGAGAGAGAGAGAGAGAGAGAGCCGTTAGAGAGAGAGGTCGTGTGATCTCTCTAACCAGTGGGGGACCCACCCACTGTTGTTGTTCCTATTGCTGCTGGGAGGTCGTGTGATCTCTCTAACCAGTGTGATCTCTCTAACCAGTGGGTCCCCCACTCGCATTCGTGGACTATCTTATTAAGGGTGAGGTGGAAAGGGCCAGTCATACCCACACCATTGATGCCAACTTATAACTCTCCAATCTGACTTTAGAAGCAAGTCACATGAAGTTCCCAAATCTGGACATCAACTTGCATTTCAAGATTGCTGAAAGATCACATCCGAAGGAGCTATGGCCCACCAAACTGTCAAATCCATCACCACAAATGTCTTACCTATGTAGAATGCTAATATTAAATAATAACTATATTTACCCTTCCACACTCTTTCAAGTACGAAAATTGGTGACACCTATGTATAAAAACAGTACATCCTTGTGTGAAAAGAGGAATTATAGGATCCAGGGTCTGAGGCAGTGTGCAATATACACTAGTTTTTTCAGTTCTGGCAAATGGGGTCCATGGTTTCTTAATCTTGACCACCAGCTTGTCTGGTCCCACTGTTGGTGGACCAAGCCTTCGGAGATCTCCTCTGTAGGAATTGTAATTTTTTTTATTTGTGGCTTGCAAATAGATGGTTAGGATGAGGAATATAACTATTGCCTCGTTTGCATTATTGATGGGTAGGATCTTCCAATCTAGGAGATTTTTGGGCCATGGTTACGCTGGGCCAGGGCTGGAGCTAGTTTCCTCTGCAGTGTCGCTGGTCCTATTGGGTTGAAAAGGCTCTACCTTATTTAAATGATCTAGGCTTGAAATAACCGAATCTTGGATTTTTCTCTTCTTAAATTAATCATCTACCTACGATGTGTCCCATCATATAAACCATTTGAGTCCCGATCATCTGCTTGGCCTGAACAAGATTTTTCTATTTGCCGACCTCCTGATTGGTCCAGCTTAGCATTGAATGCAGTCAGTGCTGACGTATGCTGAGCTGGACCAATCAGGCATCGGTAAACAGCAAAATCCTATTGAATCCAAGCAGACAATCTGGATTCAAACCATTTCTGTCACTGAAACATGACCCTAAACCACCTAGCACCTTCCTACAATGCATGCGTTGGGGCACACCTCAATGTATGCATTGTATATCCATCCTGTTCATCTGTTTTGACAGATCATTTTAGGGCATGGATCAAAAAACGAAGCAGATATGAATCTTAGGTGGACCACACCATAGGAAACAATGATCATTGAACACCAACTATTAAAAACCTCCTAAGATCCACCATAATGATTATTTGCCATCCACCCTGTTGGTAAGGTCACAAGACCCGGATGAAGGGAAAACACAATATCAGCTTGATCCAAAACTTTTGTGGCCCACAGAAACTTTTTAATGGTCAATTACCACTGTTTCCTGTGATGTGGTCCACCTGAAATTTATATCTGCTTCATTTTTTGGACCATGACCTAAACAAAAGCTGGAAAAACGTATGGACGGCGTGGATCGATATAGAATGCATACATCAAGGTGGGCCCCACGGTTAGGGTCCCACCCTGTCTCTGGTTCTGGGTCGCAGCTAAATTGCGTCCGCTCACAAGTGTCCTTGTGCCATCTATTCTTTTTTGTATACTGATGGCCCACTTTTGATGATTGACTTCGGCTAGCAGGCTAGTCTGGGCCATTCATCATTGTCCCAGCCCATATAACGAGCTAAATTTCAATCCTAGGTCCACCTTCCAGAAAAAAAAAAAGAATAAAAAAGAGTTCATCTGATTGGATCTATACATGGTAGCAACTGATCAACAAGCCTTTCGCACAATTGGATGCTTAGATCTACGTCATCCAGCCAACAATCGAACATATCGACAGATCTGAACCGTTCACTTGTTGGACAGCAATGTTCACATCTAAGAGATCCTCTCCAGGATGACGACTAATGGATAAGACTAGTGGATCACGGATCAAAGCGGCGTAGATCTCTGCCAGTTTTTGGTGAATTATGATTGGACAGATTTGGGCCTTTCATCTAGGTGCTTTAACGGACAGATTTGACTCGATTACTATAAGCCTATGCACCTATTACCATTAGATTTCGGCTGCCCATAAAAACGGCGATCGGACCGTGCTGTCTGCATTAAGGTGTGACGTGCATCAGTTCTGTCCGTCCATTTGATGAGCGATCGTGCTTCAGATCTGGCCCCATCACCTCATGGACAGCATGAATCAGATTGGCCCATCCATCCACTGTACAATTTCTTAGCCGTCCAGTGTATAATATCTCTGCTGAGTTGGATTGCCATGAAAATCATAGTGTGGCCACCTAATGACTGGATTGACCTTAATCTTGGGACATCCAATTTTCATGGTGGGGTGCACCTTTTGGACGGGTTGGATGTCACACACATGACATGGGCTCAGGCAGCAGTTGGTTTAACAATATAATGACTTTATATGATCATAGCTTCCTTGCCATAGCTTGGACCAATCTGCTGATGATGAAATTATTCAATGAGAAAGATATGTGCACCCAAGAGGGACATGCTACCAACTCTCATATTTCCAACTAAACCTTGAATCAATCTAAGCTTGCCATGGTCCAGAATCATAGGGCCCATGACCAACGTAAATGAAAAAAGCTGCCAAATTCAGCCCAAATCCACCATGAACCCAACCCAAATCCAACCTATTGATCATGGCATCTTAGGCCTTTTTTTTTTTTTTTTTTTTTTTTTTTTTTTAAGAGAACAAAACATCATGGCCATCTTAGACCAAAAACTAGGCCTTAAGCAATTGGGCTTAAAACTCTATGCCCAAGCCCAAACCACGGATTGAAACACTTACCCCAATTCTAGGCTATTTCCTAGGTGGGATGGACCTTGGCTCAGCTCCGCTAATTGAGGTATCTTGCCACCCTACCAATGTATATATTTACGAAGATATTCATTATCGGTGTCTAAATTGAAAGTGGAGTGGGTCATGCCTTCGTTCTGGATGGAAATCGGTCCACAGAGGGGCTTTGTGTGACCCACCATAATGTATAGGTTTTATCCACGCTGTTCATCCATTTTTCCATATCGTTTTAGGTTATAGTCCCAAAAATGAGGCAGACCCAAGGCTCAAATGGGCCACCCCACAGGAAGCAGCGGTGATAATGACGTCCACCGTTGAAACCCTGCTAGGACAGAAAACAAAAGCTCAGCTTGATCCAAAACTTCTGTGGCCCCCATGAAGTTTTTAACAGTCAATTCCCACTCTGTGGTCCACCTGAGCCTTGGATCTACCTCATATTTGGGCTCCGATTCTAAAACAACTTGCAAATATGATGAACGGCATGGATAAAAGTCATAGGTCATGGTGGGCCCCCACAGACACCTTCTTGGACGGACTCTGTCCAGGAGGGTGGGCACAATCTGCTTTCGTTTAAGGGGGCATTTGGCATCTCTACTCAAATTCAATAAGAGCTTTTTGACTAAGAGCTACTTCAATAAGCTCTTTTTGTTCTAGTTTTTGTTTCAAATAAGCCCGTTTGGTAAAATCTCTATAAAAACCTCTTATTTAAAATAAGCACGTTTGGTAAAACTTTCAAATAAGAGTTTTTTAAGGGTAGTTGATGCCATTTTTAAAGATTACAACAACTTAAATATAAGAGCAATCCAAATGATTGTTTGGGTGGACCATCCATCATGTGTGCCTCAGCATCAATGCTAATTGTCCTTTATGTGGGCCCCTCAATGTCCACTACCCATCACTATCACGTGGACTCCACATTTGATGTGTCCATAGTGTGCACCCTACCTTTGAAGTGTATTGTCCATCGTGTGGGGCCTAGTTTTAATATACCATTCATCGTGTGAGGTGCACCTTCTATATGGATCATCCATCATACGGCCCACTTTGGATATGGGTCATCCATCATGAGAGACCTTGGATGTCGACCGTCCATTAGGTGGGGCCCACTTGATGTCAACTGTCCATTACGAGGGGCCACACTTTTATGTGAGTCATCCATCATGTGAATCCCACTATGTCCATTATGTGGGCCCACTTTGATGTAGACCATTCTTTGTGTGGGGCCCCACCTCCATTATGGGTCGTTCATCATGTGAGCCCATCTTTGATATCAACTGACCATATGTGGGCCCACTTTGGATATGGGTCATCCATCATGAAAGACCTTGGATGTCGGCCATCCATTAGGTGGGGTGTAAGACCCATAGCCCAATTAACCGACCGTACATTTAGTTTCCGATGTCAGTACATCCCGGACTGACTAGATCGACGATCTCTAATCACAACCTTGTTTTAGCACCGCAACGACCCAAGACTTGTACCCTTGCGACCGGACGGGCGCCACGATTCCAACGCCGCGCGGCACGCTCGATTTTGATACCCAGTTTGAGAGATGCATACATGTGCACAAATCAAGGTGGGCCACGTTAGATATGCATGCCGTAGGCCTCACTTGTACAAATCCCAAGGTTATCCCATCAATCAATCAAATATCCCATCAATCAATCAAGCATCACATCAATCAATCAAATGTCCCATCAATTATATTCCAATCTCTCCCCATAAGTCAACTAAGCCCATACCTAAGCCACTCCCCCTCATAAATGCTCCATTTCATTTCTACCCCCACTCTCTTTCAAAATTCTATGCATATCCACAAATCCTCTACCACAAAGGGGCCTACGTATGGCCTCCCCCATTTCCATTTTCTAGAGAGAGAGAGAGGGAGAGAGAGAGAGAGAAGATTAAGAAAAGAAGAGATTAAAGAAAGAGTATTTGTGAGCTTAAGTGATTAGAGGAGGAGATCCACCCTCATCAAGCCATTCGATCGACGATCCGACCCGATCCAACCATTCAACGTCATTGTGAGTGCATCCATGTTCCTCTTAGGTTTTGTGTAGAATCTAGGATTCAAATGGGTCCCACCTTTTGATGGTGTGGATCCCACTTGGGGACCTATTTTGTGGCATAATTAGTGTGGCCAATGGCCCACCATGATGTTTATTTGCTATGCAACTTGTTGGTTTGGGGTCATATAGATCTTTGTTTTGGTGGGGATGGGATCCCCACCCTTGATTATGATTTAAGGGCCCACATGAGAGTGGGACTCATCTCAATGTATACGAATTAATCCATGCTTTGCTAGGAGGCCCATAGCAATGGGGTCCTCCCATCACACATCTCTTCCTCTCTCTCAATTGTTACATACGGCCCACCGTGATGTATGTAGTTCATCCACGCTATCCACCATGTGGACCCACCATGCTGCCCATATTAAGGCCTGTGTAACCAGCCGGTCACACAGGCCTGGTTGAAGGGAAAACGCAAATATCAGATTGATCTCCAAGATTGGTGGGCCACACACGTGGACCCTACCTAGTTGTATGTGTAGTATGCCCACACCACCCATCTATTTTGCTGGATCATGTAGGACATGAGTCCAAAAATGAGACGGATCCAACGTTGACCCCACTGTGATGTTTGTGTTTGATATACTTTGTCCATCCATTTTATTTTGGGGCACACTTGTGGACCCCGCCTTGATGTATATGTTTGATCCACGTCGTCCATTGAATCCTTCGGCTTATTTTAGGGTTGGAGCCTGAAAATGAAGAACATCCAAAACCCAAGTGGGCCATGCTGAAAGAATCAAACCCAGTTGTTGAAACATTTCTAAGGCCTACTATAATGATTTTACAAAACCAAACCTGCCCAAGTCAGGGCTCTTTAAGGCCGCCATAGTCTGGCCAATCTGATGGACGGATTGGATCCTCCCTACATGGGCCCTACCTTATAAAAAGAAAAGAAGAAAAAAAGGGGAGAAAAGAAATGTCCAGACATCTGGATGCTCCCAGCGTCAGAGATGCTGGAAGAGTCCAGTGCCTAGACTCAATAGAGGAGAGAAGTGGGGTCCTCACTCGTGGGACCCACTATGAAGTATATGTTTAATCTATGCCGTCCATCCTTATTGCAATATCATTTTAGGCCATGGGCCCAAATATGGGTCATACCCAGATTGTAGGTGGGTCACACCATTAAAAACAATGGGGACAATGATAACCACCATTGAACCTTCCTATGGCCCACCATGATGTTTATTTGCGGACCAACCAAGGCAGGGTCACACATGACCTGCTGTGACCTGCTCCTTGGCCACGTATGGCCAGGATGAAGGGAGAATACAAATATCGACTTGATCCCAAAGCTCGTGGGGACCACACAGTGGGCGCTGCCTAGCAGCGTGCCAGGCACGCTATCCAAGCAGGGCCCAACTCGTGCGGCCCAACTTGATGTATATGTTTAATCCTCACCGTCCATTTGTTTCTCCAGCTTATTTTAGGGCAGGTGGCTGACAATAAAGAAGATTCAGATCTCAAGTGGGCCATGCTGCAGGAGACAATGCCCATTGTCGAAACCTTCTTAGGCCCACTGTTATATTTTTATGCTATGTATCGTACCCCAAAACAAGTCTCTTTTAGCCCGGCATGAGCTGGACAATCCGATGGATGAATTGGATTTCCCATGTGGACCCCACCGTGTACAAAAAAAGAAAAAGAAAAAAGAAGAAGAAAGGAGTCATTGGATAGACAGCGTCCAGAGGACGCTGCTGCCTAGCAACGTGAGGGTGGAAGCCCAATTTGGCGGTGGACAGGTAGCCCACTCATGGGACCCACCATATTGTATATGTATTATCCACTCCATCCCTTCGTTTTGCTAGATCATTTTAAGGTCTGGGCCCGGAAATGGGACCGATCTAAATGTCAGATGGGCCACACCATGGGAAATAGTGGGGATAGTTATGTCCACCATTGAAACCTCCCTAATCCCCACCATGAAGTTTACTTGCCATCCAAATCTGTTGGTAAGTTCACCCAGGCCTGTATGAAAGGGTCCACACACATATCAGATTGATCCAGAACCATGTGGGCCCCACCGTGAGAAAATAGTCACTACCAAAAAAATGACTTTTCCCGACGGCCCCGCCTTTTTTTCCGACGGCTCTGAGCCGTCGGAATTTCCGACGGTCGGCTAAAGTCTATCGCCCGTCGGGAAAAACTACCCAAAAAAATACCTTTCCCGACGGTCCCGCCCTTTTTTTCCGACGGCTTTTAGCCGTCGGAATCTCCAACGGTCTGGAACCGTCGGAAAACGAAAATATGCTTATTTTCATAATTTAATGAAACGAACCCACCCTGTTATCCTTACATTGGGGCCCACCTACATGATTTAATGTATATCCATGCCGCCCATCAATTTTAAAAACTCATTTTAGAGTTTTACCCCAAAGAAGGAGGCAGGTCGAAAGCTCAAGTGGACCACACCATATGGAGCCATATCCAAGTCGTCAATTGTTGATTTTAGTGTTGCTCACTTGGACCTTCAATCTACCTCATTTTTTGGACCATGCCCTAAAATGATATGTAAAAAGGGTTGGACAGCATGGATGAATCACATACAACACCATGGACCCCATGATCCCCTATTTGGATCGTCTGTTTCTAGTACCCCAATCATCACTCGAATTGGGGTGCGAATTAGCTTGGTGTTATACCCATATATGCATGTAACAGATTAGTGGATGTTACCCCTACCATGGGGCCCACATTGATGTTTTTTTATTTATCCACACCGTCCATCCGTTTTCTTTAGACCATTTTAAGATGTGATGGCCAAAATTTATAGAGAGATTAATCTCAAGTGGATCAGTACCACATGAAATGTTGATTCGAGTGCCTCACCATTAAAATTTCCAAAGGCTGGCCTATTATAACGTTTCCTTGATGTTTATTTGTAATCCAACCTATTGATAAATGTCAAGAAGATCTGTATGAAGGAAAATTAGAAAGATAATATTGATCCAAAGCTTTTGTGGCCCACAACAATGTTTTTAATGGTGATTCATCACTCTTTCTAGTGGTATGGTCCACCTGAGATAGGGCTCTCAATGGAGCGGGTCAGATCCGAGATCCGATTCACTCCGAATCCATATAATGCGGATTTGGATCTTAAAATAGGTCCGATTAGTTAAATGGACCGGATATGGATCTTAAAATAGGTCCGATTACTTAAATGGAGCGGATATGGATTCACGAGAACATATCCGAGTTAGAACCGAATCCGATTAAGATCCGACTCATTGTCACCTTACTGTATATGTTATATTCTTGCTGACCATCCATTTTACAAATTACTTTAGGCCATTTGGACCATGCCATAGTAAATAGTGGGATTTGCATCATTTTTCTACTAAATTAAATATATTATATTATATATTTTATATCATATATTTTTTTGGATTTGTAATGGGGGTGCATTCGGACCTAGATCCGACCCGAATCCGATGGTTATATGGATTTTGGATCGGAAATGGATCTAACAATTTATAAATGGATCGGATATGGATATCACCTTTTGGATCCGAGTTGGATCCGAATCCGATCCGAATCTGTCTACAGATATACGGACTTGGAGCCGGATCCAACTGGATCCGATCCAGATCCGACCCATGGAGAGCCCTAACCTGAGATTTGGATCTTCTTATAATTTTGAATCGATTCCTAAAATGAGATGAAAAAATAGATGGATGGAATGGATATACAGGAAAAAAATCAAGGTAGGCCGCACACGGTAAAGGTAACACCTACTAAGTTGTTATCTTCTAATTCACCTACAACAAATTGTAGGTGTTAACGGCATGCGGTAAAAGAACACCATCAATTACCTATTTTTATGGCGTGCACAATCTAGCATTGTTAAAGATCCACTTTATAATGGCATTTACTAATTGAACGCCCTTAAAACACATTGTTAAATATCTTATACGATGATTAATTTGTATATCGTCTTCGACCTTGCCACTACTGTAGCAGGTACTGATCAGTGCTTGTGGGGCCCACCGTGATTTATGAGTTTTATCCATTAAACATGCCTTAAACATTCAGGGCCCTAGACGTTTTTAATGGACAGTGGACATTCAATCACTATTGTTTTCTTGTGTTGTGGTCCACCTGAGATTTAGATATGGCTCATTTATAGGATGAAGTCTTGCTATAATTAATCTTGAGAAATGAATGAACAACATGGATAAATTAAACACAATAATCGTGGGGTCCATAGAGCCCGACCACTAGCACCTGATCACCAATGTCAATAGCCAAACTGTTGGGAACCGAGGGGCCTATTGTGATGTTTGTGAAAATCCACCATGTCCATCCGTTTTGTGAGCCCATTTTAGGACATGCATGAGACAAAAAAATTAATGAGCTGGGATCCAAAAGTCGTGTGGGCTGAAAACATAAGGATTGAATGACCATGGTTTAAATATTTGTGGGATCATAAAAGTTTTTAATCAGGCTAATATAAATTAATATAATTTGTTTTTTCATGTTCATCCCAAGAGGACTGAGATGTTGCGAACGGTATGGAATATTAATTGTAATGGTAGATCTAAATGTCAACTGGACCGGCACAAGAAACAATGTAATTGAATGCCCACCGTTAAGCTTCTTTGGAGGCCATGAAAGTTTTAGATCAAGTTGTTATTTGTTTTTTCCTTGCATCCATGTTTGCATGACCTAATCAAGAGGTTGGATGTCAATAAACATTGGTGGACATTCAATCACTACTATTTTGTTATGTTGTGGTCCACCTGAGATTTAGATTTGCCCAATTTTTTAGATAAATCCCTAAAATGATCAGTAGAAATTAATGGACAACATGGATAAAACACATACATCATGATGCCAAAAGCATCAAGGGCTTTTTTGTCTTTCCATAAGAAGATCCAATGCTCTTGGATGACTATAAGTTGTACTGCTCCTAGTAGCTTACGGGCCCTTGATCAGTCAGATTGATTGATCTGGATCGTTCATTAAATGATCAAGGGCCCATTTCTTGTGTTATTACCATGTAAATTAAAATTACACCAACCAAATGATTCCAACGGACCGATCAACTGCCTTTAAAATGGGCAATTAGGATCATTCACAGAAAATTAAGGAGGTTCAATCAACAATTTAAACCCTTCATTTGTTGGGGCCTACCATGGATTGCTCTTAGTTCTCAATAGCTCCTTTAAGAAGAGAATGCTGACCATCAGTCCATGGCTTATGAAATGGATGGCTAGCTATTCCTATAGATTAGAGCATCTGATCAGTACTGTGAGTTAACACATTGGACCACACCACAGAAGAAAGGTGTTGATTGAAGGTCCACCATTAAAAACTTCCCAGGGCCCACCATTATGTTTATTTGCCATCCAACCTGTTGATAAGGTTACACAGACCTTGATGAAGTGAAAACACAAATTAATATCAGCTTGATCCAAAACTACTAGCCTCCTGGAAGTTTTCAATGGTGAGAATTCAATTCCCACTTTTTCATGTGGTGTGGTCCACTTGAGATTTGGATCTGCCTCATTTTTTGGCCTGTGCTCTAAAATGAGTGGAAAAATGGATGGACAGCGTGGATAAAACACATACATCATAGTGGAGCCCACACAGCTTTGACACAAGCCACCTGGCTGGTGTAGGGTCACTAGCCAATCCACGTCCGCTGGACATTATGAACGATATGGATGGCATATGATCCCGTTCGTTTTTTGTCTCAATGCCTAAAATGAGCTCAGAAAATAGTTGGACGGCGTAGATTTCTCGTAAACATCATGGTGGGCCTCACCCACATTCCGCGCGCCAATACCATTTTTTGGTTTTTTCCAAAACCCATCTCCCGCCTCTCCCTCTGCCTCTCCCTCTCTGAAAAGGGGTTTTTTTCCCAAACCCATCTCCCGCCTCTCCCTCCCTTTCTCCCTGTCCGATCTCCATCCCTCTCCCTCTCTCCGTCTCTCGTCACTGTCAAGGACGTACGCAACCCTCTCCGTCTCTCTCCCTGCACCAATCGGAAGAAACAGAGGGTTTCTTCAGCCGTTCCACTGCTGCCCCTTTATTTGGCGTCACAGGTATCTCTTTCTCCCTCAAACATCGAATAATCTTGCCCACAAAAACCGGATGGACGGCATGGATAAAATACTTTCATCACGGTGGGCCCCACAAAAACTTCACACCAGGGCAAAGGGTGGTGAGAGCCTAACTACGCAACCGCGATCCTCTCCCGGCTGTGTACAGCTCATCTACCAAAGACGTGGCATGCATGCACATCAATCCGGACCATCAGATGGCGGGTCCTCAATGTGGATGGTTCCAAATTAAAAAGAACACTGACAGCCGTTCAAACTTGAAAGGACTGGACAGACCGTTAAGATTATCCAATAATTGTGTTTTTCTGGTGGGTCCTGATTTTGGACGATCCTGATGATGGCTACCCTGAAACGTTTTAGATTATTTTGTTTTCATTATGAAAATGATATCGACACCTGCCTTGATTGATAAATAAGCCCTTCATTTTCTTCATTTTCTACCTTCAATTGTTTGTTGTGAATGCTAAGTGTGCACAGCATGTGTTTGCTGAAATGTCTCTGTTTAACATATTTGCTTATGTTGCTGAATTATTCTTACCTGATTCTGGTGGTGTTTGGAAGCATTGTTGTCTGGTCCACTACAGCTCTTCAAGTGCATCTTTCATACAAGATGTTGCTTTCCCACATTTTTTCCATTAGTAGTGGATGTCATAGAACTCATCCAGGAACTTCAAGTGAGTGGCTTACCTTTTCTTTTTTCCTTTTCTTTTTGTGACAAGGTTTTTCCACACTAGTGCTGTGAGATAAACAACTAGGCCTAGCCCACTATTTAAGCGTCTAAACCCAAGCCCTGATCCTGATGGCCAAGTAACCATCCAGATTGGGACCGACATATCCAACCCGAAAAGATCGGATTCAGATATGGGTTTTTTTTTTTCCAATTTAAAATTTTATTCGATTACCCAATTACCTAATTACCCAACTTCTAAGCAGGTCAGATAGGTGTAATGGCTTACCAGGAGAGGAGTTCAGGTTGGGCCTTCGCATATCCAAAACCCAGATCTTGCTGTGGGCTGGGCCTCAGCAGTCCAGCCCACTTTCAGCGTAGCGACACATATGGGCCACGTGGATCCCAATCATCAACACAAGTGCCTGCACCACTGTCTAGTTCCACTTAAGGAAATGAGGATCCAAAGCTGTGAAAACTCACCTAGAATGATGTGCAAACCATGTGTAGTAACATATTGTGTGGATGAGAATGCAGAAGATATGTCACTAGCCAAGCAAGCACTTGAGGATGTGTTTTGGTTCCAAACAGAGCAATTTTCTTAAAAGTATGTAAAATGACACACCCCTTTTGGTTTTAGAAATGCACCTCTTTTCTGTCAACAGTCAATTTGTAGAATATCATCTCCTTTTTTTTTAAATCCTTATGCAATTTCTAGGAATTTCTCAGTGCAGGATCTCAAATAGAACATTATAGATGCATTTGCAGTATGTCTAACACGCTTTCAAATGCCAACTTACAACTGCATGATGAACGCCTTGGCACATAAACCTGCTGCATAAATATCAAACATAAGGCCCAATGATCTCAAGGGTTTGGATCACGGAACCATGGGGCGAACTCATGATCTGTATCTAAGGATCTCACAATGGGATATGTCTATTCTACATGTTAGTGTATGGTATTGTCCTACTAATTCATTGGAAATAATCCTCATGTGTTGGTGAAGTGGAGTCAAAGTTGGGACAGACTCATTGCCAAAGACTGCAAGTCTGAATATTGTGTCTGGGACTTTGGGTCCCTGTGGTGAGCTCCATGTATGTGATATATTGGGGCCACTAAGATGAATTTCTAATCTACATAAGTGTGTAGATAAATGATACTTTAGTTGGACCAATGTGGGCCTTAGGTGATCTTTCGTCTAACTCCAAATTGGGGCTAGGCAGAGTTGTGCAGAAATTTCAGATGGCTATGTTGGGCCATGTGTCACAAATTGTACACATGTAATCAGAGGGTCCTACCTTATGGAATTTTATGACCAAATATGGGAATACCAGGGACACTTGACGGTATGTCGAAATATGGCCTCATGTGTCTGTGGCAACCTCCCAAAGTTGGACAAAAACCATTCCTGCACAACATTTCTGCAGTCCTTCAAGTGCTAGTGTTTGAGCTCTTGCCAAAATTTATAAACTCATCTTCAAGGGGCCATAGTTTCTGAGTTGTGAAGCCCATGCATGGGGCTGCCAGATGAGTAAATTCTTTTTTCAAATGTGAGCCCCACATGATCACAAGGTAGGCCACAAGACGGCCCAAAACCATTTATGTGTTATACCAAAACTTATGACTATTTGGGTAGAACTTGGCATGGACCCATTTCCATGGGCTCCACCTCTCATCCTAAGATATTTTATGGACTAATTAGGCCCTGGACATGGACGATTCACAGTGGTAGACTATTTCCTAGCGGGCCACCTTATGTGGACCTTACCCTTGCTCATGTGGCCCGTATTATATGTCTTCTGAACTTAATTTATACTTTGATGATTTGGGTCATGTGGTGGACATCTTCATTGTCCATTTATTTATCATAAGTTATTTGGGTCCTTGGGCCTATATAAATGAATTAAAAGTAAGGCCCAAGTGGGACAAATACCAAGAGAGATAGTTGGGAGTGAGAAGTCCACCATGGTGACTTTACTTGGACCCGTTGGGTAGGCCCATTTTATAGTGGGCAGCGTGCCTTGCATAGTACCATTAGTCAAGTAGACAACACCCAATGAGTCCATGTTGGATTATATGAGTTGTAGATTTGGGGCCTTTTATATGATTTACTTATGCATGTAACTAGTAGGCCCAAAATGATGTGGAATGTGTAATAATGTTGGCATCTTGATCCTATGTTTGAGATTGTGCATGGTTTTATTTAATGGTTAAGATGATGACGACGTTGATGATTAAATTGATGGTAGGTTGAATTTTTGGACAGTTTAAGTTTGAATAGATTGCAGTGTTAATGCACACGCTAGTTCCGTTTCATCACTCCCTTTCTCTCCGGAGTATTCCATACACTTGTTTTCGTCGTCAAATATCCATACATTTTGTGGATAGTTGACGTGGAATCAAATGCCTGATCAATATTTCTAGAGAGATAAGGGGATATGCAGTCATAGAAGTTGGACTGATATTTGATTGTTATGGTTGTATACTTTCTATAGGTACACATTATAATTAAAGAGGTTGTATCCAATGGATAGGGAGTGGATTACTCTACGTTACCCAGACCCACGTTTTATGGATGGTATTTTAAGTTTTGTAACGTTCGCATCAGAACACCTTCCTGATAGAGAAACCATTCATTGCCCATGCACCAAATGCAGATGTATACGTTTACCCTACATAATTGACGATGTGAAGGTACATTTGATGAAATATGGATTTGATCCAACATATAAGGTGTGGAACATGCACGGTGAGCTTGCAACACCCAAGTATACCGAATGTGCTCCAATTTCCCACCAGTACCCCTAGTGTGGCAAACTTAAACGACATTGTCAATGCGGTTGTTGAAGACCTTGGTGGTAATAACCTAGACGAAGTTGTTCAGGATGACCCTAATGTAGCCCCCGAAGTTGAAGACGTTTTTGGGGACGCTACATGTAATGAGTTTGAAGCAAATCTACGAGATGCAATAACTGAGCTGTATCCTGGTTGCCACGAATTCACCTTGTTGACTTTTATTGTACAACTTTTTAAATTAAAGGTGAACCATGGATGGAGTGAACAAAGCTTTACTGATCTCCTTCAACTACTCCAAAGTGTGTTGCCATCCAGTAATAAGACTCCAGCTAATACCTACCAAGCGAAGAAGATCATTACAAAGTTGGGTCTTGATTACCAGAAGATTCATGCTTGTCCAAATGATTGCATGTTGTACTGGAGAGAGCACGAGAAGAAGACGAGTTGTCCAAACTGTGGTACTTCTAGGTACAAAAAAGAATCAGATTCTAAGTCAAAACGAGCGAAAGTACCTGCGAAGGTGTTAAGGTATTTTCCAATAACACCAAGGCTACAAAGGATGTACAGTGTGCCGTGGGTGGCAAAAGAGATGACCTGGCACTCGACTGGAAAAATGCAGAGTGGAAAGATGGGGCATCCGGTTGACTCCAGCACATGGAAGCTTGTCAACAACAAGTATGAGGATTTTGCAAGTGAGCCTCACAATGTTCGATTGGGTCTAGCCACCGATGGGTTTAACCCCTTTGAGACTTCCAGCACATCGTATAGTTCATGGCCTGTTATGTGTGTAACGTACAACCTTCCACCGAAGCTATGTATGAAACCGCAATTTACTATACTCACTTTGCTCATCGAAGGGCCGCGACAACCGGGGAAGGATATTGACGTTTATTTGCAACCGTTGATTGCTGAGTTGCAAGACTTGTGGCGGAAAGGGATCATGACAATTGATGCATACCACGGAAACAAATTCAACATGCGTGTTATCCTGTTGTGGACAATCCACGACTTTCCCGCATATGGTAATGTTTCTGGTTGTAGGACAAAGGGTAAGTATGGTTGTCCTGCATGTGGCCCCAAGACAGATTCATTGCGACTACACCATGGAATGAAACATGTTTATATGGGTCACAGACGGTGGTTGCCACTCAATGACAAGGCTAGATATGACTCAAGTGCAAGCACCTTTAATAAGGAGGGGGACCACCGAGCACAACCAATTCGTCTGACTGGGACAGAGATCGAAAGAATTGTTGTGAAGCTAAATGTGTAGTGGGGGAAGATCGAGAAGAAGAAACGAATGGGTATAGGAGGACAGGAGCAAGTGGATGATGCTGAGTCAACATGCTTCTTTAAGCGGTCCATATTATTTGATCTAGATTATTGGAAGGAGTTGCCCGTACGCCACAACCTTGATGTTATGCACATCGAGAAAAATGTATGCGAAATACTTATTGCCTTGATGTTGAACACAAAGGGAAAAAGCAAGGATGATGCTAATGCACGAAGGGACTTGAAGCGATTGGGAATTAAGAAGCGTTTATGGCTGAAAAATATCAACGGTAAGGTGATCCAAAAACGAGGTCTTTTCTTGTTGCAAAAAGAAGAGAAAAAACTTTTCATTCAGACTTTGTGTGAGTTGCGTGTTCCGGTCGGTTTTAGTGGAAATTGGAAGAACATTGTAAAGGAAGATAACATGGATTTGAAGGGAATGAAGTCTCATGATTATCATGTGTTGATGCAACATCTACTTCCAATTTTGATCCAGCATGCATTCATGGATAGCAAGCCCATCCGCAATATAATTAGAAGCTTATGTACCTTCTTCAACGCCCTTTGCTCACGAAGCATTGATATTGAAATGTTATTGATTCTCGAGAAGGGCATGGCTAAGACGTTATGTGAGCTTGAAATTACATGCCCTCCTTCTATTTTTGTTGTGATGATGCATCTACCAATCCACTTGGCTTACGAGGCTCACGTATGTGGTCCTGTTTACTATCGATGGATGTATCCATTTGAAAGGTATGACATGAGTTTAATGTGAAAAACTTGGACTAGACATTTGCATTTATATTTCTTAAGTTTCATTTACTCATTCAGGTTCATGAAGACGTTTAAGGCATATGTACGCAATAAAATGCGGCCGGAAGGTTGTATAGCTGAACGGTACATACAAGAGGAGACACTTGTACACTGTAACCAATATAGAGGGAAAAAGAAAACAAGCCTCTTGGAGAAACTAGAAAAGCGATTTGATGGATCAACTTCACTCATGTCGAGGTCGGAAGATTTTGTTGACGACTTCGATGGTGAAGTCGTAGGTCCAATTGGCCTGGGTCAAAATGTCGTCCTAGAAGGTATTGAGTATGAACAGGCTCGTATCTGGGTTCTGAAGAGTCAACCTACCTATGATACATGGCAAAGGTATATATTGGACTTAGCTTGTATGTATATGTCTTCTTCATTTTTTGTTCAATAACATTGTAATAACAATCCTAAAAAAAGGTCACGTCTACAACATCATTCTTCGTGCAGGAAGTATGCCAATTTCTTGCAGCAACACAAGGTAGTTGCAGGGAAGAGGACCAAGGTGGCGAGTAATGATGAGTTTATACCTTGGTTGAAGAAGCAGTTAGAGTTAGATGAATCAACTAATGAAGACTTTAAAGACATAGTCAAGGGACCAACTCATTTTTCTATACAGTACAATAAGTATTGTATTAATGGTTTCCTATTCGTCATTGAGGACTACAAGGAAAATAAAACGAACCAGAATAGTGGGGTTAGCACAGAGAGTATGACCACCTTTCGATCTAGTGCTAAGGACAGGAACCCAGTGGATGAATCTATACCTTACTATGGAGTCATCTGGAAAATAATCCAAATGGAGTACCGACATGGGTACAAGCCGATTCTATTCAAGTGTGATTGGGTGAAGGTGACGCAACGAGGTGTTTCTTTTGACGTTGAAGGAAATCTTACCATGTTGAATTTGTCTAATCTTCTTAGTTCAGACAAATTGAGTGATGAGCCATTCATTCTTGCAGAGCATGCCGTGCAGGTTTTCTATTCTAGAGATCCAAAATATCCCGATTAGCATGTGGTCTTGGAGGTTCCAAGAAAGATTTTTGTCGAAGATGAGCCATGCCTTTTATCAGAACAACGGGTTGTAACTCTTGATGAAGTAGGACCTGATCTAACCGAAGTAGAGATTGGTGATGAGTTATTATACGATGACCCTGAAGACATCCATGTGGTTGTTGAAAAAAAGAAGAAAAGAAAGCGAGCTAGAAGATGAACCTCATGTATTCTACTTTTGTGCATGTATTTAAATGATTTTTGTGTTTTGTCTATTATTGCACTCCATGTAGATGTTGGATCCTTTAAATGATTTTTGTGTTTTGTCTATTATTGCACTCCATGTAGATGTTGGATCCTTTAAATGAGTTTTGTGTTTTGTCTATTATTGCACTCCATGTAGATGTTGGATCCTTGTTATATATTAAAATATGCATTTCATTTTTTAATGTTATGTATACATTATAAGTCAGATATGAGTTATATTGAAGTCTTATTTGCATTTCACTTCATTCTATGTCATTCACTTTTAATTTCTTACGCCTTAACAGCAGATAAGAGTCTTACATGGATGTGGAGGAAGAGGCATTGGGCACAGAGCCGCTCGCGGATGTAGCCCATGACGAGTTGCCTGGGGTTGCAGCCCCTGAAGATGCTAGAGGTAATAAGATACCTCTCCTTGACTATGTTAAACTAAAGTTTCTTTTACTTTGACCATGTATATTGATATTTAATATTGCTTGGGGTTGTACCTATTCTTCTTTTGATGTAGAGGGGTTGTTGTCTACATCTTCTAAGAAGAGAGGACCCGCGCGAGGTAAGGAATTAATTGAGGGATCGAAGAAGAAGTTCATAACAACTAATAAACATGGGCAACCAAATGCATTAGATTATAATCTAGTTAACTTCTCAACATCCCTCGGTGTCCTCACACCAACAAATATCCCAATCACCTACACCAACATCCGCGATGTGCCTTGTGAGCACATTCAGATAGTCATTAATGGCTTAGGAAGAAATTATGAGTTTGAACATGAGAGTGTGTGGTTAGATTATGTTCCGAACCGCATGAAGGCATGTTGGAGGAATCACAAGAGTTATTTATATACAAAGTTTATCAAGGGTAAGGATCCTGCAGTTGTGAAACAAGATCCTGCCCCTGCTGGTGTGCCTATTGAGGACTGGATTACTTTTGTGGATCAACGTAATAGCCAAGACACTACGCCAAAATCGCATTTTTGCGACGGACCAAGTCCCGTCGCAAATTCCTATTAGCGACGAACTTGGTCCGTCGCATGGGCCGTCGCAGTTTACTATGTGGCAAATTTTTAACGACGAATTATGTCCGTCGCTTTTAAACGACGAATTACGTCCGTCGCTAAATTATGTAAAGCGACGAATTTAGCGACGGACATTGGTCCGTTGTACAAATTGTTGCGACGGACATTGGTCCGTCGTACAAATTGTTGCGACGGACATCGGTCCGTCGTACAAAATTGTTGCCACGTAAATTGGTCCGTCGTTAAATTTATGGGCGACAGCGTGATTGCATTTATTTAGGAATTTTAGCGACGGGTTTGGTCCGTCGCTAAATTTTTTGAATGCACACCGATCACATTTGAATTTATTTTTGAATCTATTGCACCTGATAGTCATCCAAATTATTTAAAACAAAAAAAAAATTAAAACCTAACAAATCATAATTATATCATATATGAAACTTAAAGTCCTTACATTTCTAGTGAAAAATAATATTAATATTTGTTACAAATCTACACATTGAAGTGAACCATTCTCCATAGAATGAGCAACTAGGCTTTATTTTGTTCCCAATATTGAAACCAATCTCTTGACCATACGTGAAGCTAGCCTTCATTTCTAATCTTTCCTTTATAGCTACTTCCACCTCATATGTTAGCAAATCCATCAACTGGTCCACCTGCAAAATCCAGAATATAAAACATAAAGAGTATCAGTATTATAATGTAAGAACAAAAAAGGAAAAACAACAACAAAAGACGATGAAGCACCACGTATATTTCATTAGAAAAATAAATAAATTTCCTCAAACGCAACATGCCGAAAAGGAATAAAAGACAATGTTTTTTCTAGTCATCATCATCGTCATTGAAGCCTTATACCAAGTTATTGGCTTTGGCTTGTTTTTTCAAGTCCAAATTGAAATTGATAGAATTACAGCTCAGAACCGAGAAATCCCGGATATGAATGCTAACGAGTTTTCAATCTGGCTATTTCCACTTCATTACACTAATAACTGCAGTACATTAATAAGTGCTCCAAATGCACCCTTAGAGATGCATGTATATACCTTCACATCTCGGTCCAAATCCAAAATGGCACTGTTGAGTGCGTTTGGCTGCACTATCACATCGAATTTCAATTATTAAATTTCGATTCCCCTGTTAGCATTTGTATTCATGTTACTTAGCTTCAAGTTCAAGGTAACATAGTTAACTTCCATCATTTCCTCCTTAATTAGATAAAAAAAAATTCACAACTCAAATCATTTGCCTTTCCTATGGTAGCCTTGATTTCATGAATAAAGGTTAGATAGTTAAGACCATCAAAGAATAAATTACATAAAAGGAAAGAAAGAAGTAAGCATTCAGATACCATTCTCCCAACTTCCATTCCCTCGTCTGGTTGAGAGAAATTTCAGTCACTCGGCCGCCTGTCACATTGTTGCATTTGATTCTTTCCCAACTACAACAGTCAGTCCCATCCTCCGCCAAGTCATGTCTCAGTTTTCCAACATTAAATATGTGACATAAGAAGAAAATATAAAAAAGGAAAGACTACTGCTAAATAAAAACATAAAAAAATGTTTCACACAACATCTGTGAAACAATAATTCCATGGTCGTTAAGGCACAAACCAGAGGAGACTCAAAAACATAGCCAAGCGGGATCCATGATAGAAAAGCATGCAATGTTGCTAGTGTTGCCCGTATAAGTTCAGTCCTTTGGGATGCAGATAATACATACAGGCATAGCTCATGAATGAGTTGAAACTCACTGCAAGCAAACCAAAAAAACAGAAAGAGGAAAAAGAAAAGAAAAGAATCAGTAAGCTAGGTACTTAACTGATTAGAAATAGTAGAAAAGCCCATAAAGTAAAGTTCGCTGGCGAGCAACTTATAGCAGAAAAAAGAAATACATTCCATGATTACAAAATGAAAAGATGGAAGATTCTATTTTAATGATATCAGTGTTTTAAACATGCTATGTAGCGCATGAAAATGGCGCAAGTTGCTAATAGCATATGCTACGGGCTACGTAGCTGGTATCTCACATAATATTTTTCACCAAAGACAATAAAATAAGTTTATCCTTCTAATGATTTGTTACACTTTGCTAACAACATAGATCAAAGAGAATCAGCCAACAACATGATGATGTTGTTGGCAAAAAATACATAAGAATAATAATAAGAATATAGAAATATGATATGGGGGTGGTGGTGGTGATGATGATATACACAAATCATTATGCACAAATGATGATGGTGGTGGTGGTGATGCTCAGATGGTAGCGATTGATTATGCTTGGATGGCGATGGATGATAAGTGATGGTGATGATGTATTCTGCTCAAATGATGATGATGCTTAGGTGGTGGTGGTGGTGCCTAGATGATGATGATGATTGTGCTCAAATGATGATAATTATGATGCCCAAATGATCATCCTCGCCATACTATTGAATGCAATATGATACAAGGCCCACCGCATGCTCATCATCCTCATTATCCTACCGCAATCTTTTCATTAAATAAAAAATCAGATGCTAACATCCAAACAGCAAATTATAATGGCGGAGAGATGTTTTGTGATCACCAGCCATGTCCATGGAGAAATGGACCACGCTTGGCACACCGAGCAACATGGTCGTTGGTCTCAAGCCACCAGCTCTTCGGCTGGGGATGAAAGTAAGAGTATCAGAGAAGGTAGGACTGAGGAATTCAAGGAGAACCATTGGATCCAAGAAATTGAAGGAATGTAGTTACAGGCATGATGCATGTAATGGTGTGGACGATGAGATTTTTGCCCTGGCTGCGGCGCTGGAGGTGATATAGGTGCACTGTTGTATATAGGTGCGCTAACTAACCGGCGGTTTTAGTTAGGATTTAGGAGGGCATTTGGAGATATTTGGGTTATTGGATTTGTTTGTTTTTATTTATCTTTTTTGGAATGTAAGTAATAGATAATTAACTTCCTAATAATATTTCTTCTCGAATTTTGATTGAGTTTGGTTCTTCATCTCTTGGGTTTGGTTTTTTCACAGAGTTTCTTTTGAAGACAAGCAAATTTTATCACCAATCAAAATGTGTTTGAATACATGGATAGGGGCATCCATGGATTTTTTGTTTTTGCATTTGGATGACAACTGCCGAGAGTCTTTTTTCTTGAAGAAAGCAACCTAGGATCTGTAATGAAACTATGTCAGCTATGGCACATGTGCCAATATGATACACGTGCACAATATCTGGAACCTGCAATAAGTAGGTCCCAAATGGAAACATGCCCTCCTAAAATCCCTAGTATTACTGCAGTAGGTATGTAAGGTAGAGAGCATTTTTTTTTTTTTTTATCAAAGCCTCTATCGAAGACTCCCCTTTGAACATAAAAATATTCAAATGTATGGACAACAAAATATCCAATTGCAAGCCCTTCCATGGGCAATTGCACAACCAAACACAAGAACACCCCATTGAACGTGGATGTCCATGTCTTCAGCAGGAGGTTTCTTTTCATCCAATCAAATCCTAGTTGCCGATCGAGTCAAAGCACTATGCCCAATCAATATCAAAATCATCAAGTAATTCAATTTCGACCAGTGTTATATACACTAAATGAAAAATCAGCAAGCACCACTCACTACGCCAAAATTGCATTTTTGCGACGAACGAAGTCCGTCGCAATTCTGTATAGCGACGGACTTGGTCCGTCGCATAGGCCGTCGCAGTTTACTATGTGGCAAATTTTAAGCGACGGATTATGTCCGTCGCTTTTCAACGACGGATTACGTCCGTCGCTAAATTATGTAAAGCGACGGACTTAGCGACGGACATCGGTCCGTGGTACAAAATTGTTGCGACGGACATCGGTCCGTCGTACAAAATTGTTGCCACGTAAATTGGTCCGTCGTTAAATTTATGGGCGACATTTATTTTGGAATTTTAGCGACGGGTTTGGTCCGTCGCTAAATTTTCTAAACGCACACCTATTACGTTTGAATTTATTTTTGAATCTATTGCACCTGATAGTCATCCAAATTATTTAAAACAAAAAAAAATTAAAACCTAACAAATCATAATTATATCATATATGAAACTAAATAAGTCCTTACATTCTAGTGAAAAATAATATTAATATTTGTTACAAATCTACACATTGAAGTGAACCATTCTCCATAGAATGAGCAACTAGGCTTTATTTTGTTCCCAATATTGAAACCAATCTCTTGACCATACGTGAAGCTAGCCTTCATTTCTAATCTTTCCTTTGTAGCTACTTCCACCTCATACGTTAGCAAATCCATCAACTGGTCCACCTGCAAAATCCAGAATATAAAACATAAAGAGTATCAGTATTATAATGTAAGAACAAAAGTTATATGAAACATACATAATATTTTCTTCACATATGTGATTAAGAATCAAAATCTTAATCGGGCTTTCCTTGATCTCCGTGTAGTGAAAAAGATAATCATAAATTTGTATTTGAAGAAATTTCATTCTTAAAAATTTTAAACTGACAAATTTTGTTATGCTTCTGCTGAAGAGCCCGATGGGAAAGAGTAGATGACATGACAGGTTAGAATGCAGCTCGCAATAGGTGTTCACTTCTCTACAAGGAATTAATTGAAATCCACAAATCCGATGGTGTAGACAGCAATCAAATGGAGTTTTTCCTTGATCATCAGATTGCCAAAGTTGAACCACACATTCCTCTCTCTATGGTTGCTTGGAATTTTGTTCCTAGCATTTTATTTCCCATGAAAACCATTAACAAGTTAACAAATAATAATTTAAAAAAAAGGTTAACAACAATTTTGAATTAGAAATCTTAGATCATGTTAACGCTAATTATATACCAGAGAAGATTAATATTAACTAAAATAAGATGAACTTAATAATAGGCATCCATTGAACGGGGCTGATCTTGTTTCCTTTTTTTTTTTTTTCACTGAAGATACCTCTACCAGATAAGAGGCAATCATACTCGAGAGATCTGAGCCATTCACTAAGTGAAACGCTTGAAGTATGGGCCTGCCTAAATTTTGGCCCATGACATTATAACTATTGATCCTAGCCATCTGACTAATTGCTAGGAAAGTAGATGGTTAAAGCCTTCAGTTGTATTAAATCATTAATTATAACTGAAACTTAATAGTATACGGCTTCTATGAATAGCTCGAAATGCTACATCTCTTTCAAGAGCAGGACCCTTTACCGTAACTTTTGCTAGCTCTTTGCATACCCTGATCCACAACGGTACAAATAGCATTTTCTGCTATGGTTTGAGTAGCAATCTTTTCATTAAATAAAAAATCAGATGCTAACATCCAAACAGCAATTATAACTATTGAGCTCTTGCTGAACCGAATACGATTCGTGCCTTGAAAGCCACCACAAAGCCTATGCAGCATCTACACCAGATATCTGGGCCATTCACTAAGTTGGCCATCTTATCAAACTCCAAATCGTATCTGTAACAGAAGATATCACGTGACTTGTTCACATTGGTAAAAAATACACCAAGATGACATGGTTGAGAATCATCAAATCCTCATATTTTAAATATTTCATCACAATTAAGAA